>PVIC010051387.1:0-12490 GCA_004025085.1 Thryonomys swinderianus
TAGTTTTTTGAGACAGAGTCTCGCTTTGTACTTCAGGCTGGCCCTGAGCTCACTATGTAGCCCAGGCTAATCTGAAACTCTCAACAATCCTCCTGCCACTGCCCCCCAAGTGCTGAGATTACAGGCATGAGCCACCATGCCTGGCATTGTGGTATGTGGTACTGGGGAATAAACTCAGGACCATGAGCTTGCCAGGCAGACAGCGGAACCACTAAGCTAAATCCCCAACCCCTCCAATCTGTCTTTTTTAAGGAAATTAATTTTTAGTTCAACATTATATTATACTATTGAGTAAGAGTCCTTATAACCCTAAAGGTTTCTCCTTACCCTCAAAATGCTTTATCCTTGGCTAAGTAGCAGTCCTCATTCTTTCCACTGTTTCCTTGGTACTACTATCTGCCAAGAAAATGGCCTGAAGACTCTGTGTGTGGACATACAGCCTCCCTCAGGCCTGCTTATATGTCCAGACTCCCACACCTTCTCAATGATGGCTTGAAACTTCCTAATTTTGAGGCTGGCCTATATTTCAAGGAAATGATGAAAATGAGTTCTTCCTGATAGGCCTTTGAATGTTTGTAATTTCCCTGGGTTAATGATTTAAGGGCAAGAAGAAAAAAAGGAAGCCAGAATTTGATGGGAATTAAACAGAAGGTCACTGAAGTCAAAAACAAGCTGCTAGTCAGTCTAAGGAAAGTCTAAAATCAAGTTCTAGAAAGATCTTTATGGCTGGGAGCTAGGGTCATCCTGCCTTAATTATCTGGTAAATCAGGCCATTACAAGCATGACAGCTATAGGTTCAAAGGCTTTGGTTCTCAATTCTCATTTCTTCACTGGACCATATGACTCATGCATGTGCAAACTGTGTTCCAAGTGTCACCCAAAACACCCGATAAGGCAGCACTGCACTTCCACTGGCATTGCTGATCCTGTTTATCCTGATAATGATGTAAGTTGGCTGGTAGTTAGTGACCACACCTTTCCTTCTGAAGGGCTCCCTGGCACCTGATTACAAAGTCAGCATCCTCACATAGCTCTCAGGTACGTTTGTGAGACCTCTCCACATCCTCAACCCCATGGCACATCCAGAGATTCATACAAATTTAAAATAAAGATCTGTTCATTCAAAATTCATTCATTAAGACTCAACTAAGTACAAAGGATGTCCCTATTATTTAAGGATATTAGGGAGAGAATAGTTTTAACTTTCACCTTCCTGTCAGAAAGACCTTGGTAAACAGGTTCATTTTACCCTTTATCTGAATGATAACCAATGTTTAGAATGAGCTGCCAGACACCAATAATAAATCCAATTTTATCTTTCTTTTTTTTTTTGAGACAGGGTCTTGCTTTGTAGTTCAGGCTGGCCCTGAGCACACTACGTAGCCCAGGCAAGCCTAGAACTCAGCAATCCCCCGCCTCTGCTTCCCGAGTGCTGGGATTACAGGCGTGAGCCACCACGCCTGGCACTGTGGTATGTGGTATTGATAGCTGGTGGGCGTGAGTCACCACACCCAGCATTGTATTAACTGGGATCGAACTCAGGACCTTGCACTAGCCAGGCAGATTCTGGAACCACTGAGCTAAATCTCTGGCCCAATCCAATTTTATCTTCATCAATAGATTCAGAAACAATTAGAAACATTCTGGTTTTTCCTAAGCCTGTCCGGACTAAAAATATGGATGAATTTTATGTAGTTTGAAGTGTAGAACACATCATATTATAATATGCTTTTTTACACAGCCCTTAAGGAATAAAGGTTACAAATTAGCCAGCATTTTATTGAAAGAAATGCACTTCTTTTTTCTTTTTTAATTTGTCACCTCTCTCCATTTGAACTTTGTCATGAAGGATGTCATGACCTAAACAGAGTTGATACCCTTGTGGTCAGAGTTCTGCACCAACCAGAAGTGGTGGTCATGTGGAGATAGAACGATGCAGGGTGCCCTGCAGTTTCAAAGCAAATCAGAAGTGTATCTCTGTCTTGAGACAAGGATGAAATGTCCTTTCAAGGTCTCTGGAACTAGACTTTAGCAAACTTTGGAAATAAGAGCTACACAGAGAACTAGATGTTTATACTATTAACAGAATACATTTATTCCTTTCAATACTTACTATAGACTCACTCTAAACTCAAAATCATCTTGAAAAGCTTTACCAGCCTCTTAGATATGCAAAAACAGAGCTCTCGATCCACCCAGTAGCTAGTCAACAACTCAGCAGAGTCGCAAATGTTCAGTATTTACGTAGGACAGAACTTTCACCAAATTTAATCACACTAAAATATAAATATTTCTAATTTGTAGTCTGGTCACGAGACCTGAACTGTAGGATCCAGATCTGAGCTGACAAAAGTTGCATGACCTTGATCAAACCAGTGCTTCTCCAAGTCTCTATTTGTCTAATGCTAAGACAAAGTCTCTATAAGTACTTCATAAACAAGTATATTATGACCTTCTCAACAGCAGTGAAGCTTATGATCAGTCTTACAATGTTCAAAAGCAGTCCCATCCCCAAGGTTAAGGAAAAACTGACCTTGAGGATATCTCTGATTCTTCTACTGCTGATACTCTAGTACTATTCAGTAGGAAAATCTGTTTTACATCTGAATGTATACGTCACATATACACATATATTCTGCTATAGTACAGTTATAGTAAAGTGCATTGCGATATATAATATGTTACAGACTACTGTTATATTATGCTGATAGAATAGAATCACTACATTTTGCCAGCATCTTAATGTATTCATTAGATCTGTGCTAGAGCTTAGAACAGACACAAAACTGAAAACAAGTAGCAGCACTGTCTCTGACACATTTTTGTAGAGCCAATATTCTTAAGGACTTGTTTTAAGGACATAGGAAGCTGCTCTGTAAGTGAGAGGAGTTTGAACTTCTTTCTATGAGCTATTCCAAGTGTCTGTTCTCCAGCCTGGTGGAAAGTGACCCCATTATAGACAGGAGTGGGCAGATGGGAAAGTTAATGAAGACAATACCATCAAGTCACCCTGATCTGTGATGCACCTCTTCCACATGTCATATGCTCATGTCTACAGCTAGACCCCAGGATCATTTGCACCAAGTTTATAACAATGTGAGGACTGACTCTGTCCCTTTGTGAGGGTGGGCTGGTAAATCTACTAACCTTGACCAAGGAAACTCTATACCCACATTTATCAACTTCTAAACTCAATTTCCAAAGAAGAAGGTACATCTCAAAACTACTTGCAAGCAGTTTGTTGAAGACTGCAGCTTCCTGCAAGTAAGACTATTACATTACATGAAAAGAATTTTAATAAAGGGAAAATGAATAATGTGCTAAAGTGAGAAAATTGCTGGCAACCTTGGTTATTTCATTTACTATTTTTCTCCAACCCATAAGCTCCTCACTACACACTTCATCTCTTTTCCCTGCTCTGTGTTGTTAAATTCCATCAGAAAAGGCTTTACCTGTTGTACTTCTGATGAACCCTAAGTAGAGGTTGAGCAAAGCCCTGAGCAACAAAGGTGGCTATGAGCAGTCATTTATAATTATGCAGATAGATAGATAGGCAGGTAGGTAGACAGGCAGATAGCAGACAGATTCAGTTATTTAGATGCCATAATTAGGCAAAAAATTTAAAAAACTGTCCCCTCAAATCTCCTGTGAACCAGCCTGGAACAGAGCTGTCTACTCT
Source organism: Thryonomys swinderianus (assembly GCA_004025085.1). Lineage (NCBI taxonomy): Eukaryota > Metazoa > Chordata > Mammalia > Rodentia > Thryonomyidae > Thryonomys > Thryonomys swinderianus. The sequence continues at coordinate 3,680 of PVIC010051387.1, forward strand.
GTACAGGGCTGATCACAGTGGAGTACATAGAGCCACCCAGTACTGAGCTGAAACTCACAAGATCTCCAATCATCAAAAGCAGGACTGAACTCTGGCTTTAACTAGCAGGGATTCGTCTCTTTACAGACAGACAAAGAAAGATGACTTCAACCACATCCTTCATCAGGCACAACATTTCAAAGAGATTAAAGTGAAGGCTTCCTAGGAACGATGACCAAGAAAAGGAATCAAATATTAAGAAAATAAACTTTGGATTCTTAATGTAGCATGAAGTCAACCAATCTAAAGTAAACCGTAAAACCAAGAAACAAACATAAGGTAGCCTGAGTAGATCCTGTTTTTTAAAAATGCACATGGAACATTCAGATGCCATGGAATCAAGTGACGTCATCAAGAAAAGTGGAAGAAATGCTGTTCAGCTACAGGATTTATTGGCATTAAGACTCGTGATTCATAAGGCAGAAATAAAATCAAATGGCTACATGGTGCCAACAAGTGCTAGCATGTCTGTGACAGCCTATAAGACTGACTCGATTCGTTTCTGGTGGTGGCAGAGGACTGAGGCCAGCCCACTGGCCTGCTCCACCCCAAGTGGCATGGACGACTCGGTTACCCCGGGTGCCAATTGTTCCTGGTGGCGGCGGAGGACTGAGGCCTGCCTGCCAACCCACTCCACACCAAGCAGCGCAGACTACTTGGCTACCCTGGGTGCCATTCATTCCCAGCAGTGGCGGAGGACTGAGGCATGCCCATCAGACTGCTCCAACCAGAGCGGTGCACAGGACTCGGCTGTTCCAGGCACCAGTCCGTTCCTGGTGGTGGCTGAGGACTGAGGCCTGCCCACTGGCCCCACTCCACCCAGGAGCCATGCAGTGAGGAGTCAGGAATGGGCCCCGGGCGCCATCACCACCACAGAGGATTGAGGCCTGCCAGCCGGCCCCAGTGCCACCCTGGAGAAACCAGGTCCAAGAGGAGCCAGAGCCATTTCCTGCATCCCTCTACACTGCAGCCGTGCAGAGAGACCAGGCAAGATTAAAAAGGGGGGGATCTAGCTTCTATTTGCCATCAACTCCTAGATCCCTCTATTCACCTCTTGTCCCCACACCCTCTCCTATCTTCCTGTCAGAAGCAATACCCAGAAGTAAAAGACTCTTAGGCTGCCCTATTTCTTCTCCTGTTCTACTATAAGAAGGTGTGCAAAGTCTCCAACAGTCTTACAGCATATAGTTGGTACTGTTCTATATACGTCCTTTTATCCTCTATTACACGCTGGCATATATGAGGTTCTAGAGTATAGGTGATCTTCATAAATCTGCCAACCCTATTTCACTCTCCTTCTGTCCCACTACCTTCCTGATTCCCCAGAGACCTCTTATCCCCAAAGGGTTCAGGGGGCACATTTATGATCTACGTATTGTAACACATTGCTGATTAATTCTAAATTTTGGCATAGGGACATAGAGGTAACTCATAAGCTCAAAGTCTTCAGAATAGAATATAACAAATTTTTTCATTTTATTTACTGTGTTTAATACTGATATTGGCATTGAATGTATTATGGTAACAAAATGATGTGATTGTTCTGCTCAAATACCTCCCATGATGTGTCAGAACTGAGAACTCTCAAGGGTCATTATAGATTCAAGGAGTACACCCCAGGAAGGTGCCACATCCAAAGAGCCCCAGATAACAGAAAGAAAGAGACCTGCAACAAACGTTGCCCTGTCATCAGGCAAAGAAAAGCATTAATAACAACGAAAGAGTAGAAATGAGAAAATATACAAAATACCAGACACAAAGATCACCACCACAGGGAAATTCAGAGAAAAGAGAAATAGGGCAAACTGAAACTCAAGCAACAGGGCTCTTGGAGATGGTAACAAAAGCGGATCTAGTAAAATGGAAATCAGAACTCATCTCTGAGATCAAAACAGGGATACTGTCCACAGTGAAAGACATCATTAAAGAAGAGATCAGTGAGATGATAGAATCCAAGATAACAGAAGCAATGGAACCTTTTAAACAGCTTCAAGCAGAGCTCCAGGGAATGATGAAGGAGAACAAAAGCTTGCACAGTAGGATGAATGAAGCAGAGAACCGAATCTCAGACCTAGAGGACAGCATAGCAGCCAATGAGCAGGAAAGGTATAATCTATGGAAAAGAGCAAGGGACCATGAGAAATCAATTCAACAGCTTCTAGAAGACTCAAAGAAAAATAATATAAGACTGATTGGAGTCACTGAGGAAGCAGGAGACAGTGTAAAAGACATTAAAAAGCTATTGTCAGAGATAACAGAAAACTTCACAGGAATAGAAATAGACATACAGAAAAATGAGGCTTATCAGACTCCAAAACACCATGACATAAAAATATCTACACCTAGACATATAACTATCAAGGTTCCAGATGCACATCAAAAGAATGAAATACTGAAAGCAGTGAAAGAAAGGAAGAAAATCACCTACAAAGGGAAGCCCATTAGGATCCAGCAAACGTTTCAACACACTCAATGCAAGGAGAGCATGGAGTGAAGTATTTCAAACATTGCAGGAAAACAACTTCCAACCTAGACTGTTGTATCCTGCAAAACTATCTTTCAGAATAGATGGGGAAATAAGATACTTCCACGATAAAGAACACCTGAAAAACTTCACAAATACGAAACCTGCACTCCAAAACATTCTAAAGGATATCTTGGGGAGAAAACACAGAAAATTCCATACCATGAGACCCAGGAGAGTGAACTCATTGGGGCAAACAAGAAACTAAATAGAAAATGGGAAAAGCAAGGAAGAAAAATCCAAGAGCAGGGAAACATGGCAGCTCTGAATATGTCCATATCAGTCATAACCATTAATGTCAATGGATTCAATGGGCCAATTAAAAGACACAGACTAGCAGATTGGATCAAGAAGCAAGATCCTACAATCTGCTGCATACAGGAAACACACTTAATTCAGAAGGAAACCCACACACTGAAAATAAAAGGTTGGAAAACAATCCTCCACACCACAGGAAACTGCAAAAAAGCAGGATTGACTGTCTTGTTTGCAGATAAAATAGATTTCAAACCCAAACTGATTAAAAAAGATAAAGAAGGTCACTATATTCTCATACAGGGAACTATCCAAGAGAAAGAAATAACAATCATAAATATTTATGTACCAAACTCTAATGCACCAACTATATAAAACAAACATTATTGGACATGAAAAACCAGTTAACCACAAATACAATAGTAGTAGGGGACTTTAATACTCCACTGTCACAAACTGACAGATCAGCTGGACAAAGAATCAATAAGGAAATACTTGAGCTAAATCAAACTTTGGAGTAAATAGACTTATTAGATGCCTACAGAATTTTTCACCCTACAAAGTGAGAATATACCTTCTTCTCAGGTGCTCATGGATCATTTTCCAAAATAGATCACATTCTAGTCCATAGAACAAACTTAAGTAAATGCAAAGAAATCAAAGTTACCCCCTGCATACTATCAGACCATAGAACCTGAAAGTGGAGATGAATGGCAGAAGAAATTCCAAGATCCTCACGAACACATGGAAATTGAACAACACTCTGTTAACCAACCAATGGGCCACAAAAGAAATTAAAGAAAAAATTAAACAGTTTCTACAACTATATGACAACCCCAGCACAGCATACAGGAATTGATGGGGCACAATGAAAGCAGTTCTGTGAGGGAAATTCATAGCAGTGAATGCATACACTCAGAAAATAGAGCAAACTGAAATAATCTAATGATGAACCTCAGACAATTAGAAATAGAGGAGCAAAAAAAGACCCAAAGCACATACTACAGAGGAAATTATAAGGATCAGAGTAGAAATTAATGCAATGGAGACAAAGAGAACAATACAAAGAATCAATGAATCAAAGAGTTGGTTCTTTGACAGGATAAATAAGATCGACAGACCCTTAGCCAACCTTATCAAACAAAAGAAGGAAAAGGCTCAAATCCATGCTATAAGGAATGAAAATGGGGAAATCAGCACGGATCCAGAAGAAGTCCAAAGGATAATAAACACGTACTTTGAAAATCTTTACTCCAAGAAGATAGAAAATCTAGAAGAAATGGACAGATTCCTAGACACATATGAACTTCCAAAGCTGAACGAAGAGGATTCATTAAATGTTAAAGAAATAACAATCATAAATATCTATGCACCCAATAAAAATGTTAAACAACCAAATATCAATCTGGGAAATTGAAAATGTAATAAAAAACCTACCAACAAAGAAAAGCCCTGGTCCTGATGGCTTCACTGCTGAATTCTACAAAACTTTTAAAGAAGAGTTAATACCAGTACTTCTCAATCTCTTTACTGAAATCAAAAGGAAAGCAGTACTCCCCAAATCATTCCTTGAAGCAACCATCACCTTGATCCCAAAGGCAGGGAATGGTCCCACCAAAAAAGAAAACTACAGGCCAATCTCTCTAATGATCATTGATGCAAAAATCCTCAATAAGATACTGGCAAACAGAATACAGAGAGTTATCAAGAAAATCATACACCTTGATCAAGTCAGGTTTATCCCAGAGATGCAAGGCTTTTTCAACATACGTAAACCAATGAATGTAATACACTATATTAACAGACTCAAGGACAAAAAACATACGATTATCTCAATAGATGCAGAAAAAGCATTTGACAAAATCCAACACCCATTTATCATCAAAACCCTACAGAGAATCAGAATTGATGGACTTCATCTCAATTTAATATAAGCTATTTATGAGAAGCCAATAGCCAGCATCATACTTAATGGGCAAAAACTGAAACCTTTTACACTAAGATCAGGAACAAGACAAGGATGCCCATTGTCACCACTCTCGTTCAATATAGAGCTGGAAACATTAACCATAGCAATCAGGCAGGACAAAGATATAAAAGGAATAAAGATAGGAAAGGAAGAAGTTAAATCATCATTATTTGCTGATGATATGATACTCTATCTATAGGATCCTAAAAACTCAACCAAAAGACTACTAGACTTAATGACCAGATTTGGTAGTGTTGCTGGATACAGGGTTAATGCTCAAAATTCGACAGCCTTTCTCTACACAAACAGACTCACTGAAAGAGAAATTGGGGAGTCAATCACTTTCACAATAGCACCCAGAAAAATGAAATATCTAGGAATCAACCTAACAAAGGAAGTGAAAGAACTCTACTCTGAAAACTATGGGACTGAAAAATGAGACAGAAAAGGAAATCAGAAAGTGGAAAGATATCCCTTGTTCCTGGGCAGGGAGAACGAACATCGTCAAAATGGCTATACTCCCACAACTACTATAAAGATTCAATGCAATTCCAATTGAAATTCCAACGCTATACTTCACAGAGCTAGAGAAAATAATACAAAAATTCATCTGGAACCACAAGAAACCTAGAATAGCAAAGGCAATTCTAAGCAACCATGACATGGCAGGGGGTATTACAATCCCCAATTTAAAACTCTACTCTAAAGCCACCGTGTTAAAAACTGCATGGTACTGGCAAAGTAAGAGACCTGAGGACCAGTGGAATAGATTAGAAGATCCAGAAACAACCGTGGATACACTAAGCCACCTTATCTTTTACAAAGGAGCCAAATATCCCCAATGGAGGAAAGACAGCCTCTTTAACAAATGGTGCTGGAAAAACTGGGCTTTAGCCTGCCAAAAGCTAAAGCTAGACCTATCTCTTTCACCATGCACAAAACTAAACTCACAGTGGATACAAGACTTAAACATTAAAACAGAAACAATAAGCCTTCTGGAAAACAGGCTAGGTAAAACTCTTGGAGACATTGGCTTAGGCAGAGACTTTATGAATAAAACCTCTCTAGCACAAGAACTAGCAGAAAGAATCAACCAATGGGATCTCACCCAACGTTGACATCAATGTCCATTTTACTTCAAGGGGTATATTTGCCATGCTACTCAAAATTGCTTTACCCTGTCACAGTATTTTAGTGTCAGTAGCTGCCAAATGTAAGCACAGAGCTAGCAGAGTAATTTCCAACAATATTATATATCTGGCACTGCTCTGGGCCATAATGATCTCCAGATGGGTTCTCAGGCAACTTTACCTTCACTTCCATCATTTCATTCCTGTCTTGTCCCCCTAACATGGCTGGTCATTGAAGTCATGCGTGCATTTGGAAGATTTAGCTGTGATGTGAATCTGGGTCCTCAGGATGCCAAAGCCCTATCAGCACACTCACTGGCTGGAGACTTTTTGTCCCTCATTAAAGCAGCTTAAATAGCACTTATCCCTAAGACAGCTCACCAGCATAGCACATGTGCCCACCACAGGATTCTGACCCAAGGTCACGGTCAGCGCCAAGTTATCTGGAAACTCCCAGCAATTCATGGCTATCCACTGATCCCTGGCCCCTGCTACCTCAGACTTCTCTGAAACAATCAACAGATGGGCCCATGACATTCAGGAGAGTTTGAATTTCTGGGACCTCAGTCACATCAACCAGACCACTCTCCTCCCATGTCATTATGGAAATGGATGGGGAGGCAGAGCAGCTTCCCCAAGACTGAAGCACAACAAGTGGGATGTTGTGCCAGCTGGACACGGACACATCCTCAGGAACCATCCTTGGGTCCTGGGCTCTGAAGTCTGTAGTTTATGGGAGAAGCCACTAGATGGTAGACTTGGTTCTCGTCAGGATGTCAGCCCTCTAGCAACAGTTTGACTCCTTCGTGCAATACCACGTGACTCAGAGTGTGACCTTCGATACCATGTATGGAGATACAAGGCTCCTTAGGGGAGACAGAAGAAAATGTGCATCACCTGAACACATACATGCAATGAATTCAGAATCTAAATTTGATTCAGGTACCTGTGGCCTACAACACCTGCCCTAGCCTTCAGCCACACTCAGTCTCTCCTGTCCTTGGCCGTGGGGCAAAGGTTTCTTTTCCCACACATGGGTTTGCTTGACTTCTACTTCGCGTCTTCCAAAGTCACTGAGCAGATGGCTTTGGTGGAGCCATGACTCCCCAGGGATGCAACAGTTTAGACATGTGCCTCCTGTTAAAGCCCATTCAAGTATATGCAAAGTATAAAACCATTTAAAAATACGTTTCTGAGCACAATTTATTTTAGGCTAACAGTATACGAAAGGAAAAGAAGTGCATTGAGAGCGTCCACATGGGCACAGCAGAAAGTGCTGGAGATTTAAATTGGCAGAAGAGCAAGTCGGAAAAAACAACATGTTGGACCCAGTGAACTCAGATAGGCTGAAGAGGAAATACCACCACCCACCAGTGTGAAAATCTCTGCACTCTCTGCATTCAACAAGCATCCACACATTAAAGCATGCTGCCTTTAGTTAGGGGGTGCTAAGTTACCAGGGAGGACCAGACACCATCAACCGTCCTATCTGGCCCTGTGGAAGGAACTTCAGAGGCCCCACAGAATTCAGAGTGAGATCAGGGAATGTGAGAGCCAGGCTTGCAGCATGTACATGGCGTAACTAAATCTCAGAAAGGTTAGGTGGTTTGCCCAAGGCTCTACTTCCAACTGTGAGAGACACTGGCCACCAGATATGCCATCCAGAGCTCTCTCCAGCACCCCACTCTAGTACCCAATGCTCATAACACCTAAAAGTTTGTCCTTCCATTGAAGTGCAGGACTCCTAAATCCAACAAACTCGGGCAAGTGCAGTTTGAGTAATAGTCCTGGAAGCCACCATCATCTCCCTTCTCTGGGCCCCTGTGATTTCATGATGCCTACAACTGAACCTTCTAAATAATCAACCCCAAGTGTAAAGTTTCTTCACTCTCAGATATCAACTAAGTAGTCAAACATATAGCCAACTAATTCTCCTAATTTCCCCAAAGAAACATATACAAGCCAAGAATGCCTTGTTTATTAGGCATCTGTCAAGCTCTGTAGAAAATAACACAGAGGAAACTGCCAAGGAAAACCCAGGTGATCTGATCCCGGCAATATAGGAAATAGGATGCTTTCCCTCCAGCAACAAAAACTGAAATACAGAACACATTAAAACAATGGATTCAGTCTCAGGTCTTGAGGGAGATCATTACAAGTCATGTATGCCCTAGCAAAATGCTTCATTTGTACTGTAAAATTGGCCTGTATAACATATCTTAATTCACCAATTAGAGACCAGAACTGCTCTCATTAATGGGAAAAGGAGTCGCAAATCACAGAGTTGGGATTTAGCTTGAAGACACCTGGCCTTCTACGGTAATGAGTCTCATTCCAAGTCAGCACGGGGTAAAGAGATGCAACAGAACACCCTCATCATGGACCTCTTCCAGTGACCCGTACACAGTTCCAGGAATAAAAACCAAATTTCTTTCCTAGTTGCTTTGAGAAAGGCTTGGTCTGGGAGAACTGAAAGGCCTTGTACAAATGCACCCAATGACGTTGCAGATATCTGAGTGCTGCTCTTCCCCCACACACACACACCCTGAACCCCTGTGGAAATGCTAAGCCCCGTGTGATGTTCCGGCGCCTGCCTTACAAGCGCAAGGCCATGAGTTCGATCCCCGGTAACCACAAACAATGCTGGGCGTGGAGACACGCCCACCAACAATCAACACCGCATACCACAATGCCAGGCGTGGTGGCTCACGCCTGTAATCCCAGCACTCGGGAGGCAGAGACAGGAGGATTGCTGAGTTCGCAGCAGCTTGCCTGGGCACCATAGTGAGTTCAGGGCCAGCCTGAACTACAAAGCGAGAGACCCTGTCTCAAAAGCAAAAAAAAAAAAAAAATAGATGCCTTATAGATGCCTATTTCACCATCTATGGAACAGT
>PVIC010051388.1:0-12493 GCA_004025085.1 Thryonomys swinderianus
GGCAGAGGAGATTCAGAGGAATTTCAAGTTGTTTGAAACAATCTCCAGTTGGAGCCACCTCTGGTCCTCCAGACTCAGGGCTGGGGAACACAACATGTACTCAGCAGCAGAGGAAACCCTAAGGATTCTGAGCCCCAAAATTATGTGCTGGTCCACAAGTGAAAATCTCTTTGAAAGAGTAACTGCTGTTTTATAAAGCTTTGTTTATAAAAATGTATTGTTTTAGACTGGATTTTTGTAAAAATTGAGAGAAAAGATATTTATAGGTGGAAAGACCCACTCCTCTCACATTTTCACATGACTAAACTTCCCAGACTAAAAGCTCAAAACAGCTGGATGTCAAGTGGCTCCTGCAGACACAGATGCAGACGCAGACAGTAGGGCCCCTGAAGAGGGCCTGTCCCAGGGCCCCAGTGCCTGAGGCTTGGACGAGGCACCACTGCCCTCCTGGTCTGACTCAGCACAGGCTGTGACAGCTGCCCTGTCCTTGACCTGTCACCTGCAGCCGAGGCCAGAAACCGCCCTGAGGCCTCACAAACAGCAGGCCATCCCTGAGGGGCTCAGCCTGAGACAGCCCCGGCCAAGAATGGTGTTTAAATTTCCAAACGGTAAAAAATCAGAAGAAAAAATAGTATTTTAAGACGTTTAAATATTATATGAAAAGCAGAATCCAGTGTCCACAAAGTAAAGTCGTACTGAAATGCAGCCCACAAACTCATTCGCTTCTGGGGTTCAGATGCCCCCTGTCCCCGCACTGCACCGGACGGAGTAGTAGCTATGACAGAGGTGGCTGGTGGGAAAGTTGGCCCACTCTAAGCAATGACCAGGCCCAGGGTTTGCAGGGCACAGAGCTGCATGTTCATCTGGGGTGATGGGAAATGATAGTGGATGCCTAAAGAGTTATTCCATGAAAAAAGACATCACCACAAATCTACCTCAGAATCCCCCTCGCTGTGCACACACACGTGCTCTCGCTCTTGCCACTGCCTGCAGCAGCAGCTCTGGAGCCCTCTTTCCTGAGGGTCTTTCTGAGGTGTGATCCAAAACATAGTAACAGCATCCAGGGAAAAGGAAGCTTGTCAAATGTGCGTCTGGCCCCATGTGATGTCTGGCTCCTCCCCAAGGTCAAAATGTCAGGAAAGGGACGTGCTTGAACCGAGCCAGGACACCACGGCTGCTGGGGTAGTGCTGTCCTGGCCACACGCAGCTTTTACCCTAGCGACCTCCCCGGGAGTGGACCCTCGAATCAGAATACCCTGGCCAGCCTCTTCTGTTCCAGGTCCTCTCGCAGCACATACACTGCACACGGTGTCCTGCTCATTTACCGTGAAAACAGTGCCCACAGGACAGTTTCCCAGGTGCCCTGAGGAGCTGGCGCTGCTTCCTGCCCAAGCGGTGAGTTGGTGGCCATGGGGGAAGAGGGCGGGAAGCACAGTGTGGGCACCACTCTCCTCCTCCCGGGTGCCCGCGTGCCAGTCCCTCAGTTCTCCTGACAGAATCCAGGCGAAGCCTGGCTCAGAGCAAGTGCCCAGGCCATGCCTGGGCAAGCAGACCTGGGAGGTGGGTTTCTGGATGACCCTGGGTGACAAGCCCCTCTGGGTGGTACCAGGCAGCGCAGGGCATGGTCTCTGTCCCAGCTACTTTACCATCAGTGTGAAGACACCATGGACAACACGCAAGCAAGTGGACCAGGGTCTCAATAAAACTTTATTTGTGGACACTGAGATTTGAATTTCATATAATTTTTTATGAAACAGGCTTTTGATTTTTTTCAGTCTTTAAAAACGTGGAAACCATTTGAAGCTCACAGACCAAACGGAACAAGGGGTGGGCGCCACTTGACTCATGGACCACAGTTTGCCACCATATTCATCAAGTCTTATACTATAAATCCAGGGCTTTAAGACTGTACCAGTTTTCTCAACTTTTCTAAACAAGGAGCTAATATTTATAAAAAATACATGAAAGGCAAATACCACAGAGGTGTCAGGCCTGCTGGACTGGGGCAAGGTTATTCCCTGCTGCTGTCAAGATGGGGCTCTCGAGATTCTGTCTCGGTGGTTAATTCTGCCCAACAGCTAGGTGGAAACACACCCCATTCCCTGGGAGGCCCCATTTTCCTGCTCTGTCAGCGTCCTCTCCAGCCAGGACTTCATGGCAGAACACGCACACCCACCTCGTTAAGCTCTGAGAAGAAGCCTCCAAGCAGCTCCCACCAATACACACACAGCTAAACACCAGGCTCAGCTCAATTTTTAGGTGATTTTTACTTGTGATCTAAAGAGAACCTGGCAGCTTCCAATTCAAACATCACTCAAGGGGCCTTTTCTGTCCCAGGATGTTTTTATCCAATACCAGGGGCAACGCCGATGGTGGTGAGGACACTGTCACAAGTGGTACAGAGACCTGTCCGTGCCCGAGCTAAGAAAAAGGAGGCTGGGCAGCCTGGCGTCCTGCTCTAGGTCCTCTCCCTGCTCTGGTCCTGCCAGGGAAGGGGCCATACCATAGCCTGGGCTGTCGTCCTCTGGCACGTGGCACGATGGAGCCGGCACTGATGGTACCTCTTGTGAGCTGCAGGAGGTTTGGGCCCAGTGGTTTTGCTCCTGCATCTTGTTGGCGTCCTGTAAAAGGAAGGACAAGGCATGACCATCAGGAGGTGAGTGGCCGGAGGTGGCTCTGGAGGCTGAGTTCCTGGCAGGGTGACAGCCTGGTGCACTGCGGCTGCCAGGGGTGGGGAGCTGGGGCCCTTCCTGCCGAGCCGTACACTGGGTGGGCTTTGTAGAAGCGAGGCCAGGCCAGGGAGGACATGCTGAACCATCTCTGTGGCTGGCGTGGAAGTAGGACAGCCCGGTCTCTTCACTGTGCCACAGTCAATGTGCCAGTGGCACTAAGCTGTGCCCATGAGAGGCCAGCCTCGCTGCAGAATCTGGGCACTCACCATGCTGGGCTCTTCTGGGGACATTGCTGTGGCCACAAAGCACGAGGGAGGGCAACTGAGCCGCGGAGGGCCAGGAGAGAGGAGCGCCAGATGGAAGCCAGGAAATGCCAGGTACAGCAGTTCTGCTCACTGCTGTCAGCTTCCACACTGTCCAGGCAATCGAGGGCCTGACACGGTTGATGATAGCAGCAATTCCAGGGCAGCGCTAAGAAAAACCAAAAGGACGTGCTGGCCTTACAGGCAACTGTTGCAGCCTTCTGGGTCCGCAGGGAGCCAGGGCCCTTCCTGCTGGGCACTGGGAGGTGGAGGCACACTGGGCATCTGTCCGGAGCCTGCAGCCAGGGCCACGCCATACTCCTTGCCCACATGAGCTCCACACGGTGCTTTCTAGCCTCTGAAACACTTCACCGCCAGGAATTCGTTCCAGCACAAGGACCAAGCGGGACATACCACGTTGTCCCACAGGGTAAGTGGAGACGACCGTCAGGTGACGGCTCTGATGCCACACAGCTCCTCAGTGGAGAGGCAGGACAAGCCTGCTGAGCGGGGGCTGAGTCTACTGGATGCCTGCTGAGCCAGCACCCCGAGCTCTTTCTCTTATGATCACCCAGACACCAGCTGTTACCTACTCAGAAAGGCCCATTCGATTTCATACTCTGTGGTGACTTTAAACAGAAGGAAGCAGAAGGAAGACACCGAAGGGTCAGCCGTCAGAGAACTGAACAGTAGCGCGCAGGGCTGCCCCTGCCTGGGGGCCATGGCGGACGGCACCCAGGCCCCTGTGCTTGGGTGAGACAGGTCACAGAGGAGGAAGGATGCAGCGGAAGACACCGAGTCTACGGAGGGAAACCCTGCCCGCTGTTGCCGGGTGTGTGGTGCTAACTGGCACCACCTCGGGCCCCCATAAGTGGATGTCTGGATCTGAGGAAGATAATCCACAGGAACGGTAACCACATGAGAGATGCCTGAGGCCATCTCTGCCTCTCTGGGACACAGCGCTGATGGCTGCAGCACCCGAACGCCCTCTCAACCCGGCCTGGGTGCTGGGCAGCACACTGTAGGGCTTCAGGTTTGCTTGGTTGGGTTTTGGACTTGCTTTGGTTTGATTCATTTTTTTCTCTCGATTACTTTCTTTTGGCATGGAAATGTTTGCCTATGCCATTGTATGTCAGAAGCATTTAATTTTTTAAATTTTTACTGGGGCTTATGGCTAAGAGTTTGTCCTGAATCACAGAAGAGACCCTGGTCTTAGACTTTTCAGCAGTGCTCTAACTGTAACATCTCTGGTGCTTCGGGGAGATGGGCTGCGTGTACTTTGCAGAATGGACCCCAGAGTTCTGCGTGCTCAGAGCGAGGCTTCTGGAAGGTGGCCTGCACCACTCGTGCCTGCTCATCAGTGGATTCATCGACTGATGAGTCCAAAGCTGAATGTGATGTTAGGAGCTGGGTCACGGGGAGCAACTTGGAAGGCCGCGTGGCGTCTCTGACCCTGCTTCCTGTTGCCACCACACCCTTTCACAGTGCACGGTCCACCTGACCATGGACTATTCTCCCAGAAGCTTAGGCAAAGTTAACCTCTCCTCTAGCAGCAGGTTTCAGGGTATCTTGTCCCAGTGCTGGGAAAGGTATGAAGGCAGTGAGCATATGACCCAGTCCTGTTAAATCTGCTCTCGTACGTTGTCTACCCGATTAGCTCTGCCTTTTTGGAGAACCTAATTAAGACATTAGCTGAAAATTCACTTCCATTTCCACATCAGATCTTAACACTTGGCTCAGAACAGCTAATCGTTTCCAGGTTAAACCTTAACCCTTAATGAGAATTTCAGTAATCACACTGAGTACAACCACTTCTGAAGAGCAAGTTCAGTGTCCCCAGCGTCCTCGCAGCAGCACTCTGGAGTTACCACCTCCTTTATCTTTTACTGTATCCCTTTGTTTCTTCCCGTTACAGATGTGGAAACTGAGGCACAGAGCGGTCGTGTTTTCCTGAGGTCACACTGCTAGGGAAGGTGGGGCTGGGATTGGAATCCGTGACACTAGTCTCTGGTGTCTTCACTCTTAACAATCTAGTTTTACTGCCTCACAAGAGCACGTTATGCAAACACAGGTACTGTGGGCATTAGAATGCCAGACTCAGGCCTAGAGGACGGAGCAACTGACTGTGCCAGGGGCTCCCTGTAGGGTCTGTGTGGGCAGCACCTGGAGTTGAGGACCTTTTAGAACCAGTCCCAGTCCCCCAGCCTAGCTTTGTGAATTTTCATTGAGCAGTTTAAGGCTCATCTGTAAATCTTGGATGAATAATTTCTGCCTTAAATTTTTTTTAAGTTTTTTGAGACAGGGTCTCACTTTGTAGTTCAGGCTGGCCCTAAAGTCACTATGTAGCTCAGGCAAGCCTCGAACTCAGCAATCCTCCTGCCTCTGCCTCCTGAGTGCTGGGATGACAGGCATGAGCCACCAGGCCTGGCACTGTGGTATGTGGTACCGGGGATCAAGCTTGGGACCTTGTACTTGCCAGGAAGATGGCAGAACCACTGAGCTAAATCCCTGGCCCTCTGCCTTAAGTTTATAGCTTTAATTTTTGTTTTGTTTTGTCCTTTGGTAGGTCATAGCCACACCTGCATAACAGATATCTAATGTTTGAGCAGTAAGCATAAAAATCAAGCTGTTAATCTTTAATTAGTAGGTGAAATAAATTCACCCACAGTTCATGGATAGAGCCCCTCCAGTTCTGTGATTCTGGGCTCAGAGCCTTGGTCTTGCAAAGACTCGGTCCTTACTCACTACCCCAGAACCCAGAATATGTTGAAACACTGGAGACTCAACTTGGCCTAGAGCCTGCTGAGAGGCTGCACCCCAAGTCACACTGGAATGCCCCTGGGAGCCTGGCTACTGCAGGCCAACAGTGCTGCCAGGGCCCGTGTCTCTAAGGTCTCTCAAGGGCCCTGCCCAAGGAGCCCCCAGAGCCTGATGCCACCACACGCTTTCTCTACTTGTGGGCTCTCAGAAAGTGCGGTCCCCACCACCGTGCTGATGGCTGGTATGACTTTCCGAACACAAATCCTACCCCCCTGGCCGAGGAGGAGCCTGGCCCCAAGCCACAAGGCCCTATCTTGGTGCCACCTGGAGTGTCTTAAAACCAGCCTCACAGGATGAAAGCAATGGAGAAACACATTGGTGCTTGCCACCGTGCCACCCTACACCATGCCCAGGCCAGAAACAGCCAAGTACTTCCTGGTGCCCGAGCAGTCAGTAATGCTGTTAGAGGGAAATGCATCTCTCAGGGTGAACCATGTAAGGTTTCTCCTACAGAAACAGTAGCTGCACGCAGTCCACACTCAAGCTCTGTGGACAAGTCTGTCACCTAGGAGCCTGGGTGGCAGGTGCGACTTCTGCACCTTGGTTCACAGCTATCTCTCCCACTTGGGCCCGCGCCTGATTCGACGGTGTCTGCTGACTGCATGGACGCACTCTGGCCCCCGCTCATCTGCGTTACCCCTACTTCACAGGGCTTCAGGTCCTCGCAGCCCCCGCTCCTGCCCTGGTGAGATGGGAGGTGAGGCTGATGGTCATACAGCTGGGCAGGACCAGACTTCACAAGTGCTTTCTTCATGAGCTATAAAGGTCCAAATCCAGACTGTCTAGTGTTCCTCTTTCTACCGGGGTATGCCCAGATTCTACGAGAAATGGGGCCACAGGGATTTTATGACAGCAGGAGGGGTGAAGTCGGAGGGCCAGGGACTGAGGTGGGTCCTCCCCACACAGCTGTGCAGCTTGCCAGGCTGTGCCCACGTCACCTGTGCAGACTGGGAGTAGCAGGGCAGGTGGTGCCTCCCTGGGCAGCTGCTCCTGAGCAACACAGTGGGGGTCCGGTGACCTCAGGCCTGCCCGAGGTGCAGTGCCACCCCCAGGCCACTCCAGTGTGGCCTGACGGTCGCTCCTGGGGGACTCAACTTACTCTCCAGGCCCAGGAGTCCGGGCCAGGCCCAGTACATCCTGAGGGGCACTGACACTCTAGCCAGCCATGCCAGGGAAAGCCCTCAGAGGTCTATCTGGAGCTAGGACACAGGCAGAAAGGCCTGAATTTCCCCAGGGTCTGTGGTCCAGCCCCTGTAGGCATAGGACAGCACCCGGCAGCCCAAGGCCCCGGCCTCCCTCTGCAGCACAGTCAGCTTCTCCTGTGTCCTCACAGTTGAGGCCAGTCGCCACTACGTGACAGCGAGGAGGAGAATCAGGTGGGTGCGCGGCTCAGTGAGGGCAGAGAGCAGGAGGCCACGTGCAGCACGCACAGCGCACCCCAAAGGGTGCAGGGTGGCCATGGATGCTCACCTGGCCAGAGTGCTGGTTTCCGGATAGCGGTTCAATGCCGGCTTCCAGGCCACCATCATCCTCCCTGAGGCCAGGCTCAGGGTCAGGTGCATCCTGCAGGACATTGGGAGCGAAGGGAGAGACGTCACGCTCAGTGCTGGTAACTAATCTTACGGGACATAGGGTTCATAATATTTTTAAAAATTACTGTCATAAAACCATGGGTTTTTTTCCGAGAGATGCCACACTAGGTAGTCCAGGCTGGGCTTGAAGTCACTTATGAGGCTCAGCTCAGGATGGCCTCGAACCCACTGTGGTTGTCCTGCCTCAGCCTCCCAAGTACTGAGATTACAGGTCTGTGTCACTTCGACCATGGATTTTAAGGAAGCATTTGGCAAGTGTTAACCCGAGGTTTTGTTAGCTTGGACACCTCCTGTGGAGTGAGTAGTGTTAATCCAGACATTACCATCGAAACAGGCCCATGCTGAGGAATGCATGAAAATATACAGATATTCCACGTGTTAGGCAGTGGGCCGAATCTGAGTGCGTGAATGCACTCTCCAGTGTTGCATCCTACCCATGCCGTGGAGGGGCCACGTCAGCTGGGTAGGCTGCAGAGCAAGCCCAGGCCGCTCTCCGGTCACCCGTGAGGCCTCCACTCAGGCCCCACATGCAGAGGGAAGCTGTGCCACTCATCTAGACAAGCACGTGTGTATACCTGTGTGCATGTGCGTGCATGCACATGTATCTCTAGGGTAATGCAAGTTTCCTTAAGAGCTCAGGAGTCCTTTACTTTGGCATTATCCAGCAACCTGAATATAGAAGAGGTTTTCATGGTTTTTATACAAAGGTGAAGAGTAAGAGAAAGCAGCTGCTGAGTCGGCACTTTGCCTTGGGAAACCTATGCAAAGATGGACGAAGCAGGTGCGTCCAGAAGATCTTCCTTTGACCACAGTAACCAAAGCAAAACAGCCCTGTACGCATGGAGCTCAGGCAGGCAGCTCTGGCCACACCAGGCCGGGTCCCCAACAAGCCTGCCCCACTGCCCTGCATGGTGCCCTCCCATGGGAGGGAAAGTCGTAGAGTGGCACAGCAGGCCATGATCCCTGCTCTGCTCCAGACACGCCCTCCCCTGTGCTCTGTGAGGCTCCCGCTCTCGGTGGTGCCAAGGCCCCTTTAAGTCTCCTCTCTACTCCTGGCGTTGATGGACTCCGGGAAGGGGCGGTGCCGGGCAGCAGCAGGAAGCCTCTGTGGAGATAAACGTGGGGCTTGCTGGGTTCACAGGTGGCATGCGGGAGACTGGGCCTGTAGCAGACTTCCTGGGCCCGGGCCGTCCGGCCGACGACTGTGTCTGTCTTCTGCTGGCCTCACGCCCCCGCTGGACACCCGCTGCTTGCCAGGGCACTGCGGGAAGGGCCAGCTCCCAGGGCACAGGAGGGAACACCGAGGCTGCGCTCACCCCGGCCGCAGGGTGGCCTCGCTCCCTATGGGGCTCATGGGGGAAGCGGATGCTCACTGCTCTGCTGCTTTCCTGCCCTTCTTCATGGCCGCTGTTGCCCCAGAGCTTTGCGCCCACAGAAGCCTTGGTGGAGTTTCCCCCATGCAAGGCCAGGGCTTCCGGGAGGGCACTTCTGCCTGGGCGCTTGGCCCTCGATGTTCCTGCTCCTCATTCCGCCCGCAGCGGGTCGTCTGTGGACTTGAAAGGCTGCTGAGGAAGGAAAGTAAACACAAAACAGCAACCACTCCTCCCTCATGCAGTTATAAGGTCTTTATTTGTAAAATAAACCTTCTGCTGGTGTAAATTTTGCCATTTCCATATTTCCTAAACCCTAAGCTTTTTTCAAAAATCACAAAACGACTGCTCTCACTGCCAGTCTGAGGCTCCAAGTACTTCCCTCTGCAAAGCCGCATTTACTGGATGTGACAAGTTTGGTTTCCTTCCTTAGCCCTGGTCCTGAGCGTGTCGTCAGGAGGCTCAGCACCCGGGGAGGAGGCGCCGTGCAGCGAAGAGGTCAGTGCGGACGCCGCTCCCTGTGAGCAGCCAGCACCTTGCTCAGTGCACAAAGGGTTGCTGCTGGGCTGTGTGCAGTCTCTCCCAGGCGCAGGCCCCGAGCCCGGGGGGCTCTCTTGATGCCTGGGCACCGCCCCTATCGCGCTGTGTTGCTCAAAATGCCGTCTGCAGCTCCAAGAGCCCGAAACTCGGAAGTCACGTTCCTTAGATTTAAATCCCGGCCCCTCTTGTTCATCTCAGTCTATTTTCCAATTCACCATCCATTATTTCACTTCACAAGAGTATCTGTGATACTCTGCTCCTCCGCGCACATGCATGTGTGTATGTGTGCGTGTGTGTGTGTGTGCGTGTATATGTGTACTAGCCCCACATTCTAGCTAACTATCTGTAAAATCCAATCTCTTCACTGGAAATAGCTGCTCCCTGTTGGGGATACCGACTGTCTTCTCTGAACTTGCCCTAAAGCTTTACTGTATGTGCTACACTGGTCTTATTTTTCCTATAAAACTCTAGTTCTTTGAAAAGGGAGACTGTGTGATCAATATTTGTACATTCTACACAGTAGATATTTGCAAAGCACAGCAGAACAAATCAATAAGTAATTATTCAACACAGAAACGAAGCACTCAAGACATGGGAAACCATTAAGGGCACAGAAAAGCAGACACGTTCCAACCTTTCATTTATCCCACAGATATTTATGAGGCCAGGACCCCACAGTGAGTGGTGGGGGCTCTGCAGCTGGGGGAGAGGGGGAAGGGTGGGCAGGGCAGCGCTGTAGATGCCGAGGGGCAAAGTCCTCATTGAGAAGCGTCCTAGAGATGGAAGCCCAGGGTCTCGCTTTGTAGTGCAGGCTTCATTGAACTCTGTATGTGGCCCTGGCTGGCCTTGAAGTCATGGTGATCTTCCTGCCTCAGCCTTCCAAGTGCTGGAATTACAGCTGTGCACCACCATACCTGGTAGTTTTTTTGCTTATTTCTTAATTAACCTCCCTTTCCTCATTAGAATGCAGCTGGACCCTGCTGGCAGCCGCATTTGTGTATTCCCAACGGTTTCTCAGTGCCCAGGCTGTGTGACACATAGCTCACACACACTGTTCGGAACATAGGGCTGAGCGACGGGAGTGCACGTGCAATGTACAGCTTCTTATCACACTCGTGAAGGTTTGTAGAAGCAAAGGAAACCCATGGAAAGGCCCTGAGCAAAAACATTCACTAGGGAAAAACAACCCTAACATCTCTGCATTATTTAATTAAAAATAGCAAATATGCATTTATTTTTAGGATTAAAAAACAGTTCAAGCAATAAAATATGTGAAGGAAATGCCCACTCCTCGGCCTAGGAGATAGGATGGAAAGGTCAGTGACCCAGCCAGACACCACAGCTGGCGCTGGGGCTGCCCCCAGGCCTCCTGTCACACGTCTCTGCAGTCTGGGGCAGCTCCGGGCCCACCCCCGGCTGTGGTCTTAGCCAGGCGGCAGCCTCTTCCTCTGCTTCCCTTTCCCTTCCTGTCCCTCCCTCTCCTGGCTCGTCCTGTCTCTCTCTACAGTCTCAGAAGCAGATCAGTACTGCAGCCATCTGGCTGTTCTATGAAAGTAACTATTTAGAGGTTCTGGTCACAGGAAACCATACATCTTAGGGTGACACCTATGGTCGGGTCCTGACGGAGTTGCCCAACACCGCTGTACCCGACTGCATGTCCTACCTAAATGCTGTGTGCTTCGGTCTGGGGAGCCTGCCGGTTACTAAACACTGCTGGAACTCCGGGAAATCAAAGTGTCCTCCCCGGGGAGAGTGACCATGGCCACCCCGCAGAGCGGACCTGGTACGATCACCATGCTTACCTCGATGGAAGACGGGGGGCTGGATGGTAGGGCAGGCACGGCCATCTGGTGGACTGCATCTTCGTTTCTGTGGAAAGAAGACATGCAGCATCAGGACTAGGGACACCAGGCTCTGGCTGCTTACGGTGCCACCAATCACAGAGTTGTGAAGTCCTCACAGGAAGGAATACCTCAGCCACACTCTTCTTATGTCCTTCACTCCGTAAAACTCTTCCACCCAAGAAGCCTTGTTCCCCTGATTGCTTTATTTTGTGGATACTGTTAAGTCAACTTTCTCTTGTAGCCTCTTTGTGCCTTAACTCCCACATGTAGCACCTGCAAATGGTGACCTTCCTGCTCCCTCCTCTCCACCATAAATCTTCCCCAGTTTCAAAAGTAGCCTACTTGTCACCATGGTAACTAAGTCCTCTTAGAGTCTGGCCAGCCCACTAGTGGACGGGGAAGTGAAACGTGTGGTCTCCAACCGTTCACCTCCCTGGTGTCTACGCAACTGGCTGGAAAACTGAAGAGCGCGTCAGTCGAGGAGGGGCGCGTCACCCTGCAGCTGATTCTTTGCTGCCAACAGAGGTTCTTGCTCACTCCGAGTCCGAGTCTCTGCCATACGTTGAGCCAGCAAGCTCTCTGGGGAGGGTGGCCACAGGGCCACACGGCTTCTGCGCACAAGGCAGCCAGGCGCAGGGACCTGCTCAGGGCCATGCGAGTGCATCCAGGACAGGGGCCGGGCACCACGCACACACACGTTCTTGCACACACGCACACGGAATAAAACCATGACAGCACAGCTCCTGTTCCAGACAGAGGCGCTCCCGTCTGACTGGGCTGCATTGAAGCTCCATCTCACCTCTCTTTCTCACTGACTGGATGACGAGCCCTCTGCCTGCACCAGCCTGAGATGCCACCCCAGTGCCGCCGCCTGGAACGACCAGTGACACGGCTCAAGCCCCACCCTCCTCCAAGTGCCACCCCCTCCTGCTCATGGACGGTGGCGTCTGCCCTCCCCACTCACAGCACACGGGCCTCTAGCTGTGGGATCTGCGTGTCTAACCCCATGTCTGCTGGGTGCCTTACGAGCACCTCGAAAAAAGGGGCCAGTGGGTTGGGGATTTAGCTCAAGTGGTACCACGCCAACCTTGGACACACAAGGGCCCGAGTTCGATCCCTGGTACCATTAAAAAAAAAAATGGGAGGTGGGCCGGAGGGTTAGCTCAGTGGTTCCAGCACCTGCCTCGCAAGCGCAAGGTCCTGAGTTTGATCCCCGGTAACCACATACAATGCTGGGTGTGGAGACACGCCCACCAGCAATCAACACTGCATACCACAATGCCGGGCGTGGTGGCTCACGCCTGTAATCCCAGCACTCGGGAGGCAGAGACAGGAGGATTGCTGAGTTCATGG
>PVIC010051389.1:0-12486 GCA_004025085.1 Thryonomys swinderianus
ATCTACATCTATACCTATTTTACATTGTCAATTATAGCATATAGTATTTAAAACCCATAAATAACCAGTACAGTGATTTGAAAATTATAGAACACATACTCAGTCTCCAAATAAAAATCAGAAAATCACCATAACTTTAGAATTTTCCTTTTCTGTTTTTACCAACCACAGCACCCTTTCAACAAATCAGTAGTAATTGCTAACATGAATTTTGTATATTTGTCTTAATAATATTATAAACATCACTTTCTAAAAGCTAAATTTTAATGTTGCCTGATTTTTAACTTATGACTATTAGCTACCATGCTGGGAGATTTTAAATATCATCTGATCTCCTTGGACTTCATTATCATCTTTGTAACACAGAAATTGTATATAACCGATATCTAGCATGATAAATAAATATAGCAATATTTTTGAAAGCATCCAGTGATTTATGGAACTATCTTGCTTTCATAGATTCTACTCAATATCTTGTGCTTATCTGAGCTCTTCATCCATTGAAAACTCAATGCTCTTTTTGACATTAAAGTGTGTCTTGGGGAAGCTAGCCTGCTTTTTTTCTATTCTTCCCAGTGAAATTAATGTTTCTAGAAGTGCTTACCATTCTCATATTAAGTCCTCAGACACTGATTAGTTTCCTCTGAAATGTTTCACTGCTAGACTGTGACCAAGAATAAAGAGACTAACCCAGACAGAGACCAATAGAACAGGCTATTTTCTGAATAAATGGGTATCTCCTCATCAAATAAAACTCAGTCTTTTTTTTAAATACATTTTTTGGGGGTCACCCCCAAGAGTGAATGCGGTTTCCATTTCGAACAGAGATGGTACTATCCATCCTATACTTTTTCAAGAATGGATTGGAACACTTGTGTCTAAAGTACTAGTTCATAAATATTCCAGCCCCTGAGAAGGCTTTGAGGTTGTCTCATCATTTTTTGCTCTCCTAGGGCACAGAGTGCACTTGAACTTGAACAGAGTTTTGAAATATTGAAATTTAAAATAATTCTGATAAGTATATAGTCTATACTACAAAATTACATATACTCTGTCTGTCTTCCATTACCTTTTATAGGACCATCGGAATTCTCCATCGTTATGATTATAGCACATTCACACTTGGTAAATTTTCCTGTCACCTACTCTTTATTGGTTATCCACTTGAATTGTAACCAAATAGGAGGTTCATAATGCATTTTATTTAAAGACAAAGGACTTATCTAAAAGTGTTCATTAGTTATGGCTTCTTGCCAAGATCCAAAATAATAAACTTCTTAACTTTAGTTTTGCTGAATTTGTAATTGTATCTTAATTAAATTTAATGTATTCTCAAAGTTCACTTCTTTGGTGAGCTTACCGATGAAATTTCCATAACCTAAATTTTAATTCTAATAATTTTTGTACTTGTCCTGTTTTCCCTTTACCTCTAAGCCTTTGTATGCAGGTGTAATATACATACAATATAATAAAAAATGTTTCATCCATTCATTCATGCTTCCCTGGAGATTTGTAAGAAAATATGTTTAGAAGTTACAAAAATATAATCATTAAGGTCATTAAATATAAATCATAACAACTCTCTGTAACTTAGGCAAAAAAAAAGTGTGCACAGAAAGAAGACAGAAAATATCATGAAAAAATTAGAAGCAAAAAATGTGAGAAAGTCTGAATCACAAGCAGACACCCATCAGAGACCCTGGATCACAGCAAGCACAGCATGGGTCCTATAGTCTGGATTTCACTGTTGCTGTGGGGACAAATTATAAACTGTGCTCCTCTGAATTACTTATTTCAGGTTCACATTTTCAGGTGTGCACACCCAGTTGACTGATTTACCTTTATATGCCAAGAGATAAATTCAAAGATTACAGTGATAGCCTCTGACTGGACTTTGAATATCTTAGTGTTTTGTGGGACGTGGAGAGAGAGCTTCTTCTAAGGCATATTACAATTCCATCTCTTAGTTCCTCCAGGTCTCTATGCAATATCAGTTATCAGAGTGATCACTGACATTTCTTTCTCCAAAATAGTATTTTTCTATGTTCTGCCTATTACTCTCTATCACAGTCTTATTTTAGTTTTTTTCCACTTTTTATATTGTTTATAAAGTAATACAATTTGTAATGATCTTTTTGCTTCTTTTTCACTTATCTTGATTCTAAATCCTTCTCTTCCATCTCAGACTTATTTTTAGAAGTTACAACTATGGTTGACTCAGAGTGAGCCTTGATAAATATCTATGAAATGAGTAAATAATATACTGGTCGCTATTCTTACAAATGTTAGTCAAAAATCTAAAAGCTCCCTCATCTCTTTCTCCCTAGAATACAAATGGATTCCCTTTTAATCATTTTTGATATTCCATAATTCATTTTGTGACATAAAGAAATTTTATTAATATGTCTGCTTATTGTAGCAAACTACTCGAAAAACTGTGTATTAATCAGTATCTGATAAGTTGTAAAAAATAATTCTCACTCTTACTATTTTTAAATTGAAAATCCTGTACATGATTCTTAAATGCAATAAACTCATGTTATATCTTATTTAAATAAAACACAAACTGAAAATAAAACATTTAGTATTTTCATTAGCAGTTTTTAACTTAAGAATGTGAATGAATGCCAAGGATTTTGACAAACGGTAACTCTATCTGCAAAATGTACTAACTTTAATGCCAGGATATCCAGTCCACTTATTTAGTTAGCAAACATAGCAATCCTAATGTGAAATCAGCCTTCATTTGAAAATTTAATTAAATTGAAAAGTATTGCTCAAGCTGAAAGAAGACAACAGGATATTATGTTTCCTAAGCTGGAAATACAGGTAGTGCAGAGTTCAGTGAGTGAAATTACACACACATACACAAACACAACACACAACATATACATGCACACACACGAAATATGACCGCCATTAAATTTAATGTTCTGAATAGCTAACAAGCTGAAATAGACAACAATATGTAGTGCTAACATTTTTGGTGGTAAGGATCTGAATGTTTATGTGATGACGTTTGTCTTATTAAATGTCCTTTTACTTTTCATGTTATCTTCAGAAAAACACCGTATGTTATCTAAAAAATATATAAAAATTGCTTGCTGCCCTATCTAATAGTTATGATTTGCAACATAAAACTCAGATGACTTTAATATCATATGATATATTTAAACATTGACACTTTTCATAACAAACATCTGAAAATGGCTTATGAAGTCCATCACCATTAGATTTTGGAATAATGCTCTGTCATATTTATGTGTCCTCGGAACTGCTCTTATGCATTTTCCATTCTCTGATTAGACTTTTTAAAATCACGACTAACTAGACTTACTCCCTAATTAAATTCCCCTTAAGCAGTTAAACTACCGTGGGGCTCTTCAGATGACACTTTCCTTCCCTAACTGAACAAATTCTGTGTGGATAGAAGAGAATGGCAGGAGGTTTCCTCTTTACTTCATAGTAAAGAATATTCTACCACTTATTACTTTTATCTATATGCAACAACACAACCTGAAAACTACTTCTCAGTGTTTTCCTAAGGTTAAAATTAAGATACAGTGCTTTGCAGTTATTTATACTTTCTATTTAAATTCAGCAGAACTAATATTCTTTGGAAAACAACTCCATGATGCCGTACCTGCCTGGGGTGCTCAGCGAGCCAGTCCCGTGGACATTGGTGTGACATCAGAGGGGTGAAAGATTATTGCCTGTTAGTGAAAGGAAAGCAAAGGTCAAAAGCATTTATCTAATTTGCATTTTGTTTAGGGTCAGTCTGAAAGAAAAGAAGATGCTTAGACATTAAGATCTAAGTGAATTTCCTTGTCTAATTATCTTGTTTCTGGGAGCTGTAGGCAAGTTGCCAGATTTCCCACTGGCTCTGTGGAAGAGCTCTGGATAGGAGTTGGACATAGCACAGATGAAGCCATGGGAGAGGTGAAACACAAAAAAACCCAGAAAAGCTATTTTCCGTATTGAAATGTATTTCTTCTAAGATGGGAAAGCTTTAATGAAGTTGAAGATGGCTGCAAAGTGGCTTACCTGACAGATGAAGCAATAAACTCATTCTCTTCCTGTAGCTAAAAGCTTCAAATTACCCATCTGTCATATCTCTAGTGGGTGGAGATTATAATGGAGGCACACGCCATCTTAATTACATAACTATCCCAGTTCTAATTATATATCATGCACTGTTTAAAACACATTATCTCCCTACAATACATTGAACATATAAAAGTGAAATTACTCCTTATTTTTGACATTTCTATTTTTCATTACTAACATCTGTTTAATGTAACAATTTTATCTTGATGTAGCTACTTTTCTTTTTGACCTTAAGTTTCAAATATGCAATAATTATTTGTTGATAATTAGTGTGGGGGAGTCCATTTGTACAACTCACACATGGTTTTATGAAGAAATAACAAGGTGCTGTGATTTAACTGCTTTCCTTTTTGCTTTTCATTTAAAGGGCTCCCCCACTTTGTGTAACAATTTAGTATATATTTAACAACCTCAAAGACTGCATGAGTTGAATATAGGGTTATTCACATAAGTTACATTACAATGTAATTCAGTACTATTTCTTTATAAAACTGCTGGAATTCCAAACTTGGTAAATGTTTTTTTTTTTTCTTTTCTGTTTTTTTTTTCTTTTCTTTCATTCACTCAATGATACCCTTGAGTGTTTATTCTCACAACTGAGTGTGTGACAGGAATATGGAATGTGATAAGATTAAAATAACAAGTTGAAAAGAAAACTTTTAAACTTCATATATAAAAAGATAGCTCAACATAGATATTCAATATTGATAAATTGCCTTTAAAACTGAGCACTGAAAGGTGATACGTACATAGGCCATAGTCTCTTCCACTTCAGTGAGAAACTGTAAAATTGAAATATTTTCTTTTTCCTATGGACTTTATTATAATATTTAAAAAGTGTCTCTAAATTAGAATACCAGTTAGTTTCTTTGGCATCCCAGTCAAGGAAAACTCATCTGCATACAACATCACTGTTTATCTCACGTTCATTTTATTAATAATCTGTCTGGGGACTGTCTTCTTTGGGTTGTGTCTACACCATGTGGCTCTCTTCCAGCACCTGGGAACCAACAGTCAGTGCAAGTGTGTTGCTTTTCTAGCCAACAAGCAGGAATGCAGAAATCCTCTGAAACCCAGTCTTGAAACCGACACAGTTATGAAAACCCGATTCCCTTCACTAAAAGAGTCACAAGGCCAAATCTGAAGTAAAAGCTCAGGGGTAATATTCTGTGTTCCTTCAGGAGACTACAAAAACCATTTGGAAAGAACATTAAATTGTGAAAGAGTGAAGAAGTAGGGTGGTAATGTGATCAGTCAAGGTGAACAATGTTGAGTGAGAGATGAAAAACACATCACAGGGTTATTGGATCCAAAAGACTTTACAGTCTACCTTGTTGGATGGCCAATTCCTATTAAGAAGATATTATAAATCATTGCTGTACATGTGTAATGTCTCTCTGTTGTAAATTCTACCTTGGGCTAACTTTCTGTGATTCTGCACAAGCTGGTACCCTGTCGCTGTCAGAATACACCTCCAGTATAGAAGATAAAATGAAAAACATCAGACTTTCTTTCCTAGCTTCCTAGATCCGAAGAATTTGTTCTCAGATAAGTTCAACCAACTATGAGAGGTCTGGGTTGGAAAGGATGCCAAGAATTTCAAATTCAGAGCTGTGTTACAAAGAAGCTAGAAAAGTGCAGAAGGCTCTGTCACCACTGGTGTCTCCCGGAGCAATTGTAGTAATGTCAACAGCACAAAGGTCCAGGCACCAAGCAGATCCTGCTATAGCCAGTGTGAAGCAGTGAGAGCTGTCTTTCCTGATGGGACTCTGGCTGCATTTTTTTCTTTTTCAATGATTTTATTTTATTCAGTTTATCTCATTCAGATATGGCTGTCTTCTTAGCTACATTCTTTCTATAAATTCCTTTTTCTGTTCAAATAAAATGAGTCACAGGCTGCTGCTTAAATTTACAAACTTTAGCTGGTAATTTCATAGTGTTTAAATTAAGAGGAAGATTATTTTTAGTACTTAAAAATGAAGGGAAAGCGTAAGTAATGTACCAGGGCAACATTAAAGAGGATGTGAGTTTTAATGGATTCACATTACATTAGGAGTAAACACAGGAGAGGAGGTTAGACATCTTTAGCAAGGATAATAGTATGAGGAATTAAATAACAACTCGAGTAGGCCAAAGGAGTAGGAATTCAAGGGAAATGGCCAACGATTTCTTCATTTTGCCGTACTTTTCCCATATGGTGACTCTTACCATATGACCGTAGTGTTTAATGCCATAGCTTTACTGGCCCTCAGTGAGTTATGTATGTGGACAGTTTCAGCTCCTGCCTTGCGCATGATCTCCACTGAAATTGTTCTTGTTTATCATTACTTTTTTCTTACCCAATATAGTTTGGAGTTTGCTCGAATTTCCTAGCTTCCTTTGCTAAGTCTCTCTTCTTCTCTCTTTCTCCATCCAACAAGATGGATGTTCTTACTGCATGTTTCAAAACCACGTAGTATTTTAATCCTTGCTTTACACAATTTCCTAGGAAAATTTACCAATTGTCATGTGGTTGATAATGTTTTATGAGTTCCTATCACCTAGAGGTTTGTCATCTACATGGTCTTAAGTGCATGTTGTACAGAATTGACTGTGTAGCAGGAGTCTCAGCTCAGATGCCCCAGAAGTGGCTATAATAAAAGAGTTCAAAACCAATTTTCCCATTGTATTTGCCTTTGGAAACATAGATGCCTTTTCTTTACCCCTCTCTCTTCTGCAGTTCTCACTGACATTTCCACCAAAAACCATCCTGAAGTAACTATTAGAACCTGCTGATTTTTTCTTTGATTCTTTTCAAAGACTTCATTCTATCTCAATACCAGTATCGCTATTTAGTCAACACTCTCCCGCTTGGATTGCCATATGAATACTAAAACTGATATTCCTCCTTCATTTATAGCTTTTACTCAAAATTTCTGGATAAAATAGACAAAAGTTTTATGATTATAGGAACATTATTATGAAATGTTTAGATATTATTTAATGAATGCTCAATTGCCAAAATAAACAATTTGTTGCTATTGAATACAAGATCATATGTGTCCTAAGTTTCTTTATATCTATAGCTACAATTTTGAAATTCCCCTCTTCTTTTGACTTTCATCAAAATTTCATTTAAAAATTCTGCATTCCAGCACATTTATCTAGTTGTAGTTATGTAAACATGCGATTTTTCTCCCATTTTCTATTTTTAACATTTAATTTCTTTGAATAAAGGCTTGGTTTGTTCTCTGTTGTCACTGTCTTTTGTGGACAACATTTTTCCCTGGTAAAATTCTTCCCTAAGTGAGGATCAGGAACCCACATGCGATACTTAAGAGAAATCGGATGGTCATTAGGGTACACCTGAGATAAAGAACCTAGTATACTGATGGCTTCTGCTTAAATATAGCCTACAGAACATTCTTGGTAAGATACAATTATACTGTTTATGCTATTAAAATAAATTATATATTTATTATAAAATTATATATATATATGGAGAGAGAGAGAGAGGAGAGAATTTGGTTGCTTCTCATTGACAGTTTTGTTTCACTGATTAAGAGGCCTGTTTCATGATGAGCTCGAGTCTCTACATTTATGCTATAACTGTATATATTGATATGAAATGAGAGAATCTGTGATGTATGAGCAATGTATGGAGATGCAACTCTCGTGAGAACTTACTGCTGAAATATATATATATATATATATATATATATATATATATATATATATCCAATAATGTTTATGAAAGCTACTTTATTTGAAGCATTTTTACAAATGCTTAGAATACATAATAAGAATAAACATGGAAAAAGTAAATAAGGTGACAACAGGGAGTGGATAATTGGTAAATGTTGAGTATCGGAGTATAAATGCATTTTGTTGTCCATAGTGAATTTAGAAAATAAATAGAGCTTAAAAGTTGCCTACTGTCTGAAAGTTCTTTGCTCCACATTCTGTGTTAAAAGTGTTTTGTAAGTTTTATGCATGTTTACTTTTAAAGAAATTCTCTGTACATATGTCCAAAATTTCTTTGGTACAACTTTGATGAGGATATTCTACTATAATTTAGTTTTTCTCCAGTATTTGGAAAGTCTCCTTTGGAATGTCTTTCCAAAGACTTTCACTTTTGTCATTATTTTCAGTTATATGCAAAGATCTACATGAAGAATTTTCTCATTTCCTAACCCAGCATGCACTCAGCATCACAAGGTGTCTAGTGTAGGGACAATAAGGAGCTTTTGTTTGTAATGAACATGCCATCGATGGTATGTTCTTTTCTGTCTAATTAAGATCCAGGTAATGGTTGTTTTTCTTACATTGTACAAAATCATTCAGATATTGATCAGTTTCTTCTTTCAGCATACAGAGCCCTTTCCCTCATTACATGCAGTATTATCCATGGGCTTAGTTCCAAAGTTATTTCATGCTAAATGCTATGATGCTCTTGTTTGGTATCTTTCTACCTATAAATATAACATTGAAAATACTTCAATCAAATTGAAAATATTCCTTTTTTTTGTTTATGACAGCCTTTGTTCTACTCCAGACTGGATTTTTCTGCTAGGCTTGTCTCCCTAATATTTTTATTTTTATTTATAAATAATTATTCATCAATTTTGTATCACTTTTATACAGTATCACTGGTTCTGCAGAATTAAAATTAAAGACTGACTCATCTGATGTGCTAACAGAGTTATTTATCTTAGTTATATGAGAAAAGTGGTCAGGCATTCTAATGATGGTGTTTGGGACCACTAGAAAAGACATATTTTGAGGATATGGAGTAAAAAAAATGTTTAACCATATTCATAACATTCTAAGTGGTTATCGAATGACCCTGGGGAAAAAGTATTTTTAGGCAATGTCTGAAAAAGTAAGTAAATCATACAAATATATAATTAGGGAAATACAACAACAAGGAGCTGAATGTCTAGAAATAAATCTATAAAAAGGAAATTGAAATTATCAAAGTGATAAATTTACCTTTTTTTGTTTGTTTGTTTGTTTGTTTTTGCTTTTTTGGAGACAGGGTCTCGCTTTATAATTCAGGCTGGCCCTGAACTCACTACGGTGCCCAGGCAACTCAGCAATCCTCCTGTCTCTGCTAAATTTACCATTTTAAACTAAAATTATTGATAAGGTAAGATACAATCAACATTTGCTAAAATTTTCTATATGCTCTATAACTAATGCAAAAGATACGTGTTTACTGAAGAATTAGGATACTTATGTCACAGAAAAATAATGAGAGTAATTACATAGCATCACTGACTCAGTTTGTTTTCCATCTAAATGTATTTGTCTGTAGGCATTCATCAAAACAAATATTTGAAATAATAGTTCATATAAATATCATGAAAAGTTAGGGGATATTAAGGTGTGAACATACACAATTTAATATAAAAGTTAAATGAAACATCTTATAATTCACTTTGTTATTTTGTTAATCTCACATGACATTTTTCAGAAATAACTATTGAATTCAAATATGCTTTGTAAAAATCAATAACTTGAGCCTCAGTATTATACTAGTAATTAAATCACAAACCTTACTTTTTTTCCACAAACTCTTTGATTTATATTTTCTAGCCATTGTATTTTCAAAGAGATTATTTCAGTCCTTTAATTTTTAGAATTAAACCTTAACAAGTCATTTGAGAGGCACAATTCAAGTTGGTATTAAAATGCCATCTTACTTTATACATTTATTTCATTTTCTATTGTAAATAGGAATTTTAAAGTTTGTATCTACCAGAAGACATTTTTTGACTACTTAGAATTTCAGAATATAATTGCACAGTAAGTAGTAATAATTTTTCAGGAGCTTAATTATCAATTCAGTCATATGGATACCATTAGGCTGAAAAATTTAAACAGAACAATTTTATTAAAACCTCAGCGTAGATTCTGTTTTAAATCAGAAAATTACAGGAGATCAGAAAGTAAGATGTAAACATAATTACATGTCCAGTCTGTCTCTATAATTATTTAATCTCATTCAATTTTCTTTATAATTGCAAGATCACTTAAAATTACTGTGGTTTTCCTATATCAAATAGTTCATGCAATTTTAATTTAACACTGAAGCTTCTAGATTTTACAATATAAGTCTATTAAAACAGAAATAAGCCTCTTAAAGTGTTCCTGATCTTTCTATCTCAAAAACCACCTGGTAAAAATTCATATACTCTTAAATGTATTAGGTTAACGTTTTAATATAAATGTATAAAATATATTATGAATGCACACAGAACATATTTCACCTGACTATGAGTGTCAAGTAAAAGGGTAGAGTCAAAATAGATATTTCATAAAATTTCAGTTTGATTTTCAAAGAAAACCAATTTTTGGTCAATGGAAATAAAAAGGTTCTGTGAAGAACCATGCATGTGGACAATTAGACCTTTTCTTTCTTTATTTTCTGCTATACTCCTTTGAGGTCCAATGCCACAGGGACAGTTGCTTGTAAGGACATGACTTCACAAAGTCTGAGTGTATCATTCCTCCAATTTAGATTGCAATTTCTGTGGTGGTAGAAAGGAACCAAAATGCAGAAGTCTAAAATAGAATTGCTTAAATTTTATCAACATTATTTTCAGGCAAGAGCAATAGTGGCCAGGTAAAAATTTTAATGACTCGGAATTCATGTCTGAAACAAAAGAATATGCTAATGTGATATTACCTGGGGAAAGCAAAGGAGAAAAATGATGGTAAAGAAGAAAAAAAAAATGGAAACAAGCTTATGCACATGGTGGTGGGTGGTTAAAGGGAGGTAGAGGAATGGACAAAAATAAATAATAAAGCTAGAGTATACAGTAACAATTCTAACATAAAAACCAGAAAGTTCCAAAAAAATTTAATTATCAGAAAGGAATCTCTGCTATAAAGAAAGATTATATTTAAACATACAGAGAAAGGAGTAAAAACGAGAGTGAGAGGAGGGTGGAGGGAGAGAGGAAAATGGGGGAATAAAAAGTATAAAAGATTTGGGAAGTAGTAAAATCTGTGAAAAGGGAAAGGGAATACAAATTATTTGTAACAAAAATTGAAAATTAACTAATATCTACATTAAATTATTATACATCACATTGCTTGAATGTTACAAGGTGAAAATTGGATTTAAAGGATAAAATGTTTCAGTATGGAATTTTCAAAAATAATATTTTAATTAGTGAATATCATAGAAATATGACAGTTAAAATTTTAGATCAATAATCTAATTTTAGGTAATTTTATATTTATGAAATTTGAAAAGTAGTTCCTTTTCTATGAATTGTAATAATTATTTCCTTTAAACTAAGATAATATGATTCTATGCTTCAAGTCAAAGATTCTTAACAGTAAATTGGATTTTAAAATATTTTACAAATGTTTATTGGTTCCTCTTTTTTATTAATTAAGGTTATTTGGTACATTTTAGGTATTCATAATATCACATACACTACAAAGAATTTGTTTCTGTAGATAATATATCATGTTTCTTATTTTTTCTATTCCCTTTTCATCCCTTCAACTCCCTACTCCTCCCTGTTTGTAAAAGCTTTGTTTCCATTTTCCTTCATTTCTTACTTTTTTTCTCTTCTTTCCTTTCCCTTTTCCCTCTCCCTATTTCTCATTCTCCTTTGAAAATTTCTCCCTATTTCATAATATCTATTATACATTTTGGTCCTCATTTACACTTTCAGTTTATCACAACAGAGAAACAATTTGGTGTTTACACATGTATGTCCAATTTATTTCCTTAAGATTAAAGTGCATCTGGGGCTGAAGATTTAGCTCAGTGGTTCTGGCGCCTGCCTTGCAAGTGCAAGGTCCTGAGTTCGATCCCCGGTAACCACATACAATGTTGGGCGTAGTGACTCACGCCCACCAGCAATCAATACCACATACCACAGTGCCGAGCATGGTGACTCACGCCTGTCATCCCAGAACTTGGGAGGCAGAGACAGGAGGATTGCTGAGTTCGAGGCTTGCCTGGGGTACATAGTGAGCTCAGAGCCAGCCTGAACTACAAAGTGAGACCCTGTCTCAAAAAAAAAAAAAAAAAGATTAAAGTGCATCCATTTAGCTGTATTGTCTCAACTTTATGTTTGTTTACAGTTGAAAAATCTCTCATCCAACTATTCATTTGGCCTAACCCTGCTTAGCTTCTGAGATCAGATGACACCAGGGGCCTTCAGGGTGGTATGGCCGAAGACTGCTTATGGCTGAGTAGTATTCCGTTTTATAAACCACCAATAATACATCTCTTTTTCCAATCATCAGATGATACACATTTACACTGTTTCCAAGATTTAACATTATAAACTATGCCACCATAAACATGGGTGCATGTATATCTCTGTGCTGTTTTTAAAAGTTATAAAGTCAAGAAGAGTTTATGAACAAAAT
>PVIC010051390.1:0-12505 GCA_004025085.1 Thryonomys swinderianus
ATATTTTCTGTTGCTTTGGAAAAAATGTGTTGTGATTGTTATTATGATTGTTCCAGTCATATCTGAGACATATTAGTCTTCTTAACTTGTAAAATTGCCTTTTCTGTGTTTGCATTTGTAGTAACAAATGGGGATAGCACCACCAAACTCATTAATTACTGTGGAGTTAAGCCTTATAGTAATATTAAAGAGAAAAGTGCAATGTGATACAGTGTTCAAAACAGAAGACATGCAATAAATACTACTGAGTTATTTTCGCTTTTCCTACACAGTTAATATATTCCAAAGAATATTATTCTGGCAGCAGACCAGAATTATGAACATTGCTGTTATGAAGAGGAAGATTGCTTCCATATCCATTTTCCTTATGCATTATTAGATTTGGATATTTTAGAGGTTGAATCTAATTTATCATTAGTGTGAAGATGCCATGTAATACCATATAAAAACTAGCATTTATGAGTTGAGGAGTATTAGAATTTCCACTAAAATGGCAAAATACTTACTGCATCCAGTCCAGAAACTGCCTGAGTTCAAAAGCAAGTAAAGAAACACCTGTTCTCACAGCCTTAAATCATTGTCATCTGTACATGGGAAAGTTTTTCGTTTCAGCTTAAAAGACTTGATACCACTCTCAGTTCTATGTAATGTAAATATTCCTACTATTGTCTTTTAAAGCAAGAAAAAGCCACTCAAAATAAAGTTATGGAGTTATTGAAACACAAGTAAAATTTATCATCATATATTTAAAACCTCCAAAGGTGAATTGCTTGAAATCAAACTTCTAAATTAATCTTACAATACAGGTTTTTAAAGCAATGTTTCCTTAAGGAGTGAAATCAGATTGGTTATGAGAAAATTTGCTAATAAACATTCATTAAATGCAAAAAGTAAGGAATGATGAAAAAATCTATTTTCTGCTTTAAATTATGTAACTGACAATTTTAAGGTTGCAACCTGAAAAAAATGGCTTCTGGGAGTTCAGAGTTAATTCTGTGCCTGTTGAATGTGGCTTCTTACAGCTATTTCATAACTAAAAACCGATCATCTCATTCTGATATTATAGATGAACCATAATCAATTAATAGTTCCCAGAAGTCTATATTTTAAACCACCTAAGATGATATGCCAAACAGATCAAAGATTTAAGTGCAAGAAAATAACACTTAAAAATACTCTGTGAAGCTTGACTGAATTCCTTTGAACTTTGGAAAAGGCAAACCTATGCTATTTTTTTCAAACTTCAGAACTCATGATAAAGCAAACTGATACAATGACCTGTATAACAAGCAAATGAAAATCCATTTGAACAATGATTACAATGCATTATGCTTTACTCGGTTATTCCTCACTGCTTCCCATTTACTTTTAAACAAAATCTTTTAAAAATCATATCACTGAAAAATATCTAAAATCCAATTTTGTTGTTTTTTGTCGTGTTCTGTCTAGACTGTATTTTCTATGGAACATTTAATCATTAGGTTCCTGAATACAACATGGTCATCAATCTGCATGTGTTTCTATTTTTATTTTAATGTAGTCAAAAAAGAAAACCACTTTCAGAGCTTGACTGGCTAAGACCTTTACCCTTTCTCTTTCAATCACAACCTCACGCTGGTCTCCGTGTTGCTGCGATCCGGGACCTAGAGCATAGGCCTTTCATCTTCTTCCCTAGTTTCTTACCAGAAGGTTTTCTTTGCATCTGTATCAGTGCGCAGTTAACAAAGAGGGAGAAAGAAAGAAACCCTCTCTTCCCTCCTCTAACTTCAGGTCAGGAACAGCCCCAGCGTCTGCCACATTCCCCAGCAGTGGCGACCTGCACGCCCCAGAGACACCAGCACAGACAGTCCTTCCCCCCCACATGCGTGTGGACCCCACCACCAACACGAACACACACACTATCCAATGACTGAAATGTCGCGGGAGATTTAGAATCCAGATCAGAATAGTTAACTGTGTCAGCTTGAGTAAGAAACCCCCAACTAAACTGGATCAGAAGGGTTCTGGGTGTGACTGAGGGGCATTACTGAAGATTCCCTACAATTCCGTGGGCACGAGCGACAGCAGCCCATGGGATTGCTGCCTAGCAGGGAAATGAAGGGGGGCGCACTTCTGTTTCCCCGGAGGAGCTCCAGTTTTCACCTCCGCCTTGGACTTCGTCCCCTGGCTTCCGCCGCGGACTCTTGCTTCCGGCACAGTCTTCACATTTCCGTGGAGACCCCATTGGCTTCCTGCTGTGGACGCGCACAGGACCCTCCAGGGCGCTCCGGGCCTCCACTGAGGTCTTCCGAGCTCCGGCGCGCCGCAGACCTCGGGCGCCACTCCACACCTGACTGTGGGGGGCCAGTGCGCGTCGATTGTAAACTCAAATATTCGTACATTTTACACTAATCTGGTTTCTCTAGAAAGCACTTATTGATACACAGACTTTTAGATATTAAGAGGAAACTGTAACCTTGAGTTCCACTTTTTTAGGACAGCTTGTTTCCTTCATTTCCACAGCACATGTCATGACTGTTTTTCAAAATCTTGGTGAGCAACTTCCCATATCTGATGACCTTTTTGGTACAATAACAACCATGTTTTTTCTTCTTCATCATGACTAACTCTTAACTATGGTACCACAAGTAGTCCTATGAATCACATTCTTAAATAAAGGATTATGGAGTTATTTTTGAAGATGAAATAATTTCTACTAGAAACTGGGACCCTACAACAAGAAATGGCATCAAAGCTACTTAAATTGACACTCCTCAGTTCTGAGTCTTGTCTAAGGCCCAGAAATAACTGGTCATTATTTCACTAATAATGATATTTAAAACTATGAATAGAGGGCTCACTTCTTATTATTCTAAAAGATCCCTAGAAGGAAAATGACAAGTAGAAATTTTGGTGAGTCACGTCAGAAGATCAGAGCTAGTTTAATGGCCCCAAAATAATCATTTATATCTTACAATAACTGAGAAGATAAGTGTGGATATTACATCGAAAACTTAACTATACTAGTTGCAAATTATACAAATTAAATTCCTACTTTCTTTTTCACTTAATTTAGAAATAAAGGAGTGGAATGGGAAGGGTGTATTGTGATACTTGATAGTAATTGA
Source organism: Thryonomys swinderianus (assembly GCA_004025085.1). Taxonomy (NCBI): domain Eukaryota; kingdom Metazoa; phylum Chordata; class Mammalia; order Rodentia; family Thryonomyidae; genus Thryonomys; species Thryonomys swinderianus. The sequence goes on from PVIC010051390.1 coordinate 3,108, forward strand.
CATCCTTGAATGTTCAAATATATATGAAATTATTTTCTAATGATCACAATTCACCCTGTGGTTGAAGAGCTTAACTTTCCCTCAGTTGATGACTTTAAGAAAATATATGAAGTGCTCAAAGATATAATACCTAATTCTCCCAGAGAGCATATAGTTGAAATAGTTTCTTCAACTTCCAAAGGTTTTATTGCAGATAGGATTGTTCTCCTGTATGAGGCCTATCGGTAGCCATCTTGAATAATCCATTAGTTTCTATCCAGGACCCTCATATATGTCTCTTAGAATGTAGTACTACAACGGCTCTTATTAGTAATCACAAGTAATCATCAATGCACTTTAATGACAATAATTTTAGTTGCCAACCAACTGAGAAGCAGATAATTTAGAATTTCCCTTAGATCAATTTCTATTTTTTTTTTTTTTTTGCCCAGGCTCTAGTCATTCTAACCCTTTTTTCAATAACCCATACAACCATGTATGATAGTCACCTTTCCCCTGATAACACAAACTGCCTGTGATCCTCATTGTAGCTGTCTTTAGAATCTCACAGTAGAAAGCTTTGGTGGAACAAAACTGGTGCATCATGATGTCCTGGAAGCAGAGGATAGAAGAAGAGGGCAAGTGAAAGAGGAAGGAAAACCTCAGACAGGAATGGGTCAGAGACTACAGTCTCCAAGGTCATGCTCTTGTGATCCACCCAGAGCTGTCTAGCAGAATGTTTCATTCCTTTCTCAAGTCAGTCAAGTTGACACTGAAGGCCAGTCATTACACAGTTGCAATCTGCACTACCATAGGCACATTTTATATCTCAATATACTTCCATGCACTCTTTAATAACAAGTCTCCCCATTGCCTTTCCCTTGCTCCAATGATCTAGTTGAGATCCAGTCTCCTTTTTAGCTCTATTGTGGGCAGTGCGTACTTCTATTGTAGCACATCTTATGTTATAAGCTTCTGTCATTATTATTGTGAGAGTCTTAATGGCAAATCGAGTGCTATTTGTGTTTTGATCTTCATGCTAGATACTTAATGTATAGTTGTTTCTGGTATCAAATGTATATAGCTTCTGCCTAATTCCAAAATTTATAAGATTTTGATATCTAATAGGTAAAATTTAAAATTTATGAATTGATAAATCAATGTGATGATTTTAAAGAATATTTAAGAATATTTTCATCGACTCTAAACTAACCTGCACTGATGTGCAGAAGTGACTACTATAAAATAATCTGGAAGCTGACCATACATCCTTTCCTTTATTTTGTGTTAGTAAAAAATGTGTATGTTTCCCAGTAGTATATGATGGGTGATGGTCACCATTTTGTTATTATGTATGCATTTCAAGTCTATATTTCAATTCCATGTTACATAATCATAATTTTTAAAATCTGTATTGTATTTTCCTTTTTAAACACATATTTCACAAGGCCTATATTGCTACATCTGTTCCAACCTTGTAGGCAGATAAGGCAACTTGGGAGAGGAACCACTGATGAAACCATTCAGATGAAACCATTCAGGCTACAACTTATTCAAAATTTGCCAGCGAGAAAGAGACACATCCATCCATCATGAAACTCAGCAGGAAAGCTGTAAAAGTAGGGACATGTCTGTGAACAATACAAATAGTAAGTCATGTCATCGTAGTCAGGTTCTTTTTCCTGTTCTCACAATCAAAACCTACTTGCGAAAGCCAGATCTGTCTCAGCAGGACAAACTAGAATTTTAAATATTCAGAGTGAACAGAATACTGTGGTACTCAGAATGGAAGAGCAAGATTGAATGACGGTGCTAATTCGGTTCTTAGCCATGGACTACCTACTTTAAAGAGAGACAGTGCCTTATAGGAGAACAAAGGAAGAGTTTTCTTTGCTTACATACTTCCCACCTCCTCCAGCGCGCTCAAGTAAATGGGTGAGTTTCTTCTAAATCCTCCTTTTCAGTTGCTCTTACCTCCTAAGGATTTATTTTTGCTGTTGTCTTCTATCATAAGCTGCTTAATTCGGATAATTGAAGTCGACTTAGATGAATGGTATTAAGCAGGCCAAACAAACGGGCACGAACTTCTGATAATGTCAAATCATTAAGAAGCAGAGAGTCCAGCTGTAGAAGTGCAACAATGTCAGTCATGTTGTTAAGTAACTGACTAAAGACACGACCCGGAAGGCAAACACCCTGCGCAGTGACTCTGAAACGGACCCTAAGGAAATCAAGTAGTAAGATCCTCTTAGGTGTAACCGTTAGGTTCAGCCACTGGAAGACAAGGAGCGTGAAGGGGGAGGGGGAACGTAAGGGCCTCCTCGCGCTCCTCCTCCTCCTTCCCCCCGTGATGATGGCCAGTCCTGTGCCCTCCGGGAACATGGCCTCTGCCGGGGCTCCCGTGACCCTCGTCCCAACTCTCACTGACTTTTGGCAGAATGTATCTCCTGTTTGCAGCACAGAGTGAGCATGACAGCTATTCTGCATGTACACGTTTTTCGTGCTACAGTAACCTTTGCTAGTTCTTTCCTTTTTCTATGATCTTGCTCACACTTCCGGAAAAAGTCACAACACTGAAGTCTTGGGTCCTGAAATCCAACCATGAAACAGCAAACTCTACCAGCGTTTGTTTTTAACTTTATATCTACCCAGTGCCTTTCTTCAGGAAAGTGGGTATGCACATCAATAAGCATCAAGAGACATGTGAAGTTATGGCTGAGAAGACTGAAGCAGATATCTTGGGTTCTCTATTACTGGCGAATCACTCTGAACCATTTTTTTTCTCATTTATGCTTCATTTAACCATTCTCACTCATATTTTTTTTTTTTGAGACAAGGTCTCGCTTTGTAGTTCAGGCTGGCCCTGAGCTCACTATGTAGCCCAGGCAAGCCTCGAACTCAGCAATCCTCCTGCCTCTGCCTCCCAAGTGCGAGGATTACAGGCTTGAGCCACCACGCCTGGCACTCACTCATATTTTCCCCACTGAGACATTCCTCCTAATATACTCCTTTTCCGCATTATCCTCGTAGTTTATCACCAACTCCATGCCCCATGGCCTACACTCTCAGACAAATGTACCATTTTGTTTCTAAGGAAAGATAAAGAGATGCAGCAAAATTGCATTCAGAAGACACACTTCTGAGAGTTGTCTTGAAGTATGAGATCTGCAACCTCAGTACAGCAAAATGATTAACCTCATGAAGCGCTTTATTGTCCTGCACTAAGGGAATAGTGATCACTTTGTTTCTTGCCTTTAACAATTGCTGGTGGAAGCAGCACATGCAAAAAGGCAATATATGAGCTGCAGGGATTATTAGGAATCTAAAAGGAGCTACTTTATTATCATTTATGATATATGATACACAAGCTTGAAAATGACCCCTGAAACTTATAATAATATCTCCTGCAAAATTATTCAACCTTAAATACACAAATATTTCCTACTACAAAGAAGAAATACAGAGAGGTGTTGAAATAATAGGAGCCACTTGCATACTGGGATTCTGTTCTGGCAATTACAGTGAATAGAAAGTTATTTCAACCAAATAAAATAAAGTCCAATGTGTATAATTACTACTGAATTTATCTCAGTCTAGATTACCTCATATTAATTTTCATGTGTGGTCAGGATCTGACTAAAGAGGTCTGAATGCTTTTATACCTTTTTTCCTCTTTTATTTAATATTTAAGTCACTCAATATTGAAAAAAGAGCTGTCCGGGTTATTATTTTTAAAGAGAAAATCATTAAAATTGTAAATGATGAAATTTGAATAAAATGTGTTTTTCTTTTACATCTTTATACAAAGTAAAGCTAGTTATCTTTTTTTTTCTTTTGTCTTCAGTGCTAGGATGATAACCAGATAGAGAAAGCATGCATCGTGCTTTTTACTAAATACACATGTCTGCTAGTGGAGATGCATTCTCTTAATATACACTGATTTAAAATATGACAATATATATGTATATATAATATATATTCCTAAGTGACAAATAACATATAGATGCATATATATGAATGGCACAAATTCCCGTGATATCAAGTAATACATCCTAAAATTTCATTCAGTGTACTTTGCTTGATAATTAATTGAAATGGTATTTTCAAGTAGAATAGCTATTGTTAAGCTTGAAGAAAATCTTCAAAGGAGAAGGGGAAATAGGAAAAAGGCAGGGGAAAGCAAAACAGGAACGAAAAAATGTGAAGGTGAAAAGGAAAAAAAATGGAAACAAACATATATATGGGGTGTGGAGAAGCTGAAGAGAGAGTGCAAGGCTATGAGAAAATAAGAATTAAGATATATCATGTGTAGGTACAAACTTTCGGAGATGGATATGATCATAATGTACACCTACTTATGGAGCAAACTGTGTTTTAGACTATTATTGTCATTATTATTATTAATAGGAGTTTTGGAGTTTTTTTGAGACAGGGTCTTGCTATGCAGTTCAGGCTGGTCTTTACCTTAGTATGGAGCTGAGGGTGGTCTTGAACTAGCAGTGATCCTTTTGCATCAACCTGCCAAGCACTGGAGTTATAAGTGCGCACAATTATGGTCAACTGCAAAATCCATCTTACAGAGAGATATTTTTCAAATGGAAAGGGATCAAGAGATGGAGGGAGGAGAAGGGAGGGAATGAAAAGAAAAGGAAATTGAGATGATTGTGTACATGTGTCAGCTCTCTGTGAGGAAAGTAATCATTGTGTGCTCCAAACATGTTACAGGCAGACACTACTAGAAAATAAAAACTGCAAAAGGAAATAACCATTATGACTTCTACTTTTTCTAAGGTGATGATGAATAAAATTTTCCTCATTTTTTCTTTGTCTCTCCATTGACATTGGCCTAGTTAAATGTTCAGCGATACATAATGAAGTGGAAATATATTTGCTATAACACATAAATAAAAAAGACAGAAAAGTAACCTCCAACGAGTATCCATTAAAAGTGTAGGTCTCAATATGTCACATAAAGATGCATTTGAAATTTTGTTTATATGAAAAGATCGATTTATAAATACCACTAATGATTCCTGAAATCATTAACGGGATACCATAATTAACAGAGGGGAAAAAATCATTCCAAATAAATGAAAACCTGAGCAATGTATCAGGTCAACATTAGAAAAACATAAAGATGCCACCTCATTGTACTTTCAACTGTATATTTTTATATCAAAAGCATGGTTTCCAAGCTCATACCACAGCAAGTATTCTATTTAATATTCCTCATCTGAAAGAAATGGTGATAATTAACTGCATCCACGGAAAGAACTGCTAATGATATGTGCTGAGACAAGGCTGCTGCTGTTGAGATACATTGAAATAAAGACAGATATTTCTAAAATTCAATTGTGAGAGTTTTATCCTCCTTTAAAAATGTTGATAAAGCCTAGCATATAATAAGAATTACTAATTACTCGGTGGAGAATTGTAGCTCAGGGATGATTCATTGTTTAACAAATGGCATTTTGCTCTTTAAAATTCTAGCTGTTGCTGAGAACTGTCAAGCTCTCTGAGCTTTTGATCACTAATGATGCTGCTAGTGAGGCTCAACATTTTGCAAAAGCACTACAGGTCTCCCTTTACTAAACTAGTATTGTGAAGAAAAAGCCAGTGAGATATATAAGGTTATGTTCACTTTGTCACCGACAAATAAAAACGAAATGCACAGATATTTGATTATCTTATGGGAAGGAACTGAAAAAAAAAGCCTTTCATTGTTTACTGAATATGTAAATTTCTGAGAAACATACAGTGTGAAGTAGAGCAATCAGTTATCCAGAAATGTTCTCATTTTTTAATAGTCTAAAAATATGTATGTATAAAACATATATACAGTATAACATAAATAACAACAAACATATGGACGTTCTTTTAGAATCGTATCTCATCACTGGGGAGGATGGGCTTCCATGGGAAGATATTTCCTGTTATTTGATATTAATAGGTACAAAATTCATTTCTATAATATTTTCACAGTATTTTGATTAGGTATTAATGGAAGGACAAAGGAGGGACGATACTTAAGTAACTTTCTAATCAATGTTACTATAAATTTCTTACATAAAGAAATATTAGAGAAAACAGATCCACAACATAATTGGATAGAACATGCTTATTTTCTGATAGACTTTTAATCTTATTACAGATTCATTTTCAGCGATGGATGATGCTTTCATCAAACTGCTTCCATTTTGATCATTTATTTAGTAACCGTTTAGGTCATTATTAAATATTTAATGAACACCTATTATTGGCCAGGTGTATTGCTTTACTACACTGGGGACAATACCTGAACAAATAACAAGAGATGAACTTGGAAGAGAAAACAAAGATACCGTATTGCCACACAGTCATCCAAAACACTATGCCATTACACATATTTTCACTTGTTCTAACATGAAGCTTCAAGAGAGTGAGGAAAAAACATATAAGCTACAGTACAAATGGAGACAGAATCAAAGTGATTATCGTTTTATTGTACATTGATTGAAAAACTAGTTCATTAAATAAAAATAAAATAACATTAAAGAATCTCCTTCCAAATAGTAAACAAAAAATCATCTCTTATAATCAGCTTCTGTTTTAGATTACTCAAGTTCAACTGAATATTTAATCTTCAAATGAAAACCCTTTAAAATCCTTTGGTGTCTTAAGCCATTTTTTACTTCACTTCTAAATACTATACCAAGCTTGACTATAACACTGATTTTTTTTTTTTTTTTTGAGACAGGGTCTCGCTTTGTAGTTCAGGCTGGCCCTGAGCTCTCACTATGTAACCCAGGCAAGCCTCGAACTCAGCAATCCTCTTGCCTCTGCCTCCCGAGTGCTGGGATTACAGGCATGAGCCACCACACCCAGCACTGTAGTACTGATATTGATGGCTGGTGGGCATGAGTCACATGCCCAGCATTGTATGTGGTTACCCGGGATCAAACTCAGGGCTTTGAGCTTGCAAGGCAGGCGCTGAAACCACTGAGCTAAATCTCCGGCCCAACACTGATAATTTTAATTAATAATTTTCCTTCCAAAATATTATTTTAAGTATTATTGGAAAATAAAGGTAGATGAAAAAAATAATCCATTGCCAGTGTAGCACTTTAAAAAATTTTCTACTATACCTTTTCCTTTATTTTATCAATATTATTTGATTGAGCGAAACATAAGAGTGATAAATCATGGAAAACTATTGTTTGTGTATATTAAATCTAATTTGGAGTCTGACAGATCAACATGCAATAAATGCAAAATTCTTAACTATTTCCCTGATGTAATAAATCTATTTTGTGTTTCTTTGTAATTTTATTGGTGTGAATAGGGGAAAAATATTAGAAAATATATGCATCTTTATTCAGGAAGAAAGGGTAGTCAGTTTTATATAAAAATTGATATAAATAAGCAATATGGAGTTAATGTGAATTTATAAAAAATCTTGTTTGTTTTCATGTAACAAAACCAAGTGATGTTGTTATATTATTAATATTCAGTAGCAACAATGATAATTGAAATGATTCTACTGCTTTTACAAAATAATGGTTTAGAAAATCATATTTGTTTTTTTTTCTTCTAAGAAACAATGAATTGCTAAATGCAGGATATAATATATTACAAATATTTTTCACATGCTGCTTATTTTCAATTTATTAAAAAATGGCTTACTAAAAGTTCACAAATTCACATGGGAGGATTTCTCTTCTTAAGATAATATTGCAGTACTCAGGGTAAATTGAATAGAAAAATAATAGATCATTAGTTCTATGTTTTAAGTTTTTCAAAACAAAAAACTTTTACATTTTGTTTTCAATAGACATAATCTTCTGCCTTGCATATTCATTACTAAAATATTCAACTATGTGTAATACCTGTGCTGTTATGTGTCTAAGTTTCTAAATACTTATTATTTCATTTTCTTATCACATTCATCCAAGTAGGTAAGTACTGTCAGTGTACTTTCACCATCCTCAAAGCCATGTTCTTTTATCTTGCCATTGGCAACTTCAAGCAATTTCAATTTAATTCTATGGTAATCTTCACAGAAAACAATCCAAAGTCAGAAGAAGAAAACAATATTAGAAATTTGAAAATGAAGCAATCATGAAATCAGAATGGAATTAATTCAAAATTCTCACTTTGTGTGTGTGTGTAAATATCTGACTATGCACTGGGCTGAATAATGTATCCTCAAAACTCCTGTCTAACTCAAACTTGAGACTGCATGCTTGATTCGAAAACACAGGCTTTTATATATAGCTGTAGTCAAGTTAAAAATAGGGTGATTCTGAGTTACAGTAGATCTTGATCCAGTGGCCAATACTCATATTAAAAGATGGGTAATTTGGACAAAGTGAGAAACTGTAGAAACATGGAGTAATTGGAGAGGTAGAGATTGAAATAATGAAGCCATAAAACAAGGAACAGCAACCCAAATCAGGAGGATTAGAAGTTCTCTTGCTGACCCCTCAAGGAACTAAGCAACATTTAATTTTCTCCTATTAGTTCATATTTCCAGTACATAATGATTACATTCATCATGTGGAATTAGGATAAATACAGTATAGAACACATTTTAATTATTTTTTTTTCTTTTGGGATTCTAGCCTTCAAATTATGAGACAATAAATTTTGGCTATTTTAAGCTACTAAGTCCCTGATAATTTGTTATGACAACAACATGAAACTAATGCATCATTGTTAAATTGAATAGAATAAATTGTTTCTATCTCCTTCTTTTAATTGGTCTGTGGTCTTACGGATATTCTGCCCTTAAAGCGTATTTCTTACATATATAAATGGGCCCATATTTTATGAGTTAAAACAACCCCAGTGAGTGTAATAATCATATCATGTAATGGAAAATTGCTGCTTCCCAGCATCTTCAGTTTCACCCTGCAGGTGTCGGGGAAGCTAGATTCTTTGTGTGTCCCTGCTCTTGTATACTTTCGAGGCTCTGCACTCTCTGGTTTATAGATATCACAAACTTTGAAGTACCAAGACAGAAAATAAAGGAACTATAAGTACTGTCCTTTAATTTGGGGGCTAATATGCAGGTTATCTGTAGAATTGTTTACTTCCTTTCTGGACGTATATTTTATGTGTGAACTGCAAATACTACTTCATGCTAGAAAACCAAGAATACAGCTCAATTTTACCACAGCAGAGATATTCCTTTGATGTGTCATTTTATACAATAACAGGTCAGGCCTTGGCTTCCCTGGATATATTTAAAGTTCATAGCAAGATCATTGGGTGGACTGTTGTGAGAAAACTCCAGTCAGCATTGTTTGAATATCCTAACTTGAAATATAATATATGAGCCTTTTTAAACTGTACTTGTAAATAGGAACTGGATGCTACCATTGTTTTATCTGCTGCTATCTGGATCTCATAATTACTCAGCCACTATCTCTCACAAAGTC
>PVIC010051391.1:0-12484 GCA_004025085.1 Thryonomys swinderianus
AAAAAAAAAAAAATGGGCATCTGAAATGAACAGACACTTCTCAGAGGCAGAAGTCAAAGCAGCCAAGAAGCATATGAAGAAAGGCTCAACATCACTGCATCATTCGAGAGATGCAAATGAAAACAACACTGAGATTGCATCTCACTCCACAAAGAATGACTGCGATTACAAAATCAACCAACAATAAATGCTGGCATGGCTGTGGGGAGAAAGGAACCCTTTTCCACTGTTGATGGGATTGTAGATTTGTGCAACCATTATGGAGATCTGTGCGGAGATTTCTCAGAAAACTAGGACTAGGGGTCCCATTTGACCCTGCTATCCCCCTGCTAGGAATATACCCAAGGGAATTTAAAAAATCACTTTGGAAAGACTGATGTACACCATTCTTCATAGGAGCTCAGTTTGTGATAGCTCAATCTTGGAAACAACCCAAATATCCATCAACTGGAGAGTGGATAAAGAAGATGTGGTTTTTTAATAAAATGGAGTATTATTCTGTCATAAAGAATGACAAGATTGAATCATTTATGTGCAAATGGATACACCTGGAGGACACACTAATAAGTGAAATAAACAGATCACAGATAGGCAAATCCCGGATCTTTGATATGAGCACCTGTAGATACAAATGAGCTCTAGAAAGTATGACAGTTGTTGTAGAATGGGAAGTTTCCAAAGGAAATTTGGTGTGGGAATGTAATGAGGGGAAGAAATAAATATAATTCTGAAAGAAAATAAAAGAGCATGTATATAGGGGGTGGGGAGGTGTGGGTGGGTAGGGCTATGGGTAAAAATGAGAATTAACTTGTGTCATATATTGGTACAAATTCCCTGATGTTATATGTGATTGTGAAATGTATATAAATTGTACCAATAAAGAATTAAAATTTTAAAGAAAAGGAGACAAAGCTTATGTATATAGGGGATGGTGGTTCTGGGGAGGGGATTGGGAAAAATGAGAGTTAAGTCATGTCATGTACTGGTATAAATTGTCAGTGTTTACTATGATCACAAAGTGTATATAAAACGTACTAATAGCTGGGCATGGTGACTCACCCCTGTAATCCCAGCACTCGGGAGGCAGAGACAGGAGGATTGCTGAGTTCCAGGCTTGCCTGGGCTACAGAGTGAGCTCAGAGCTAGCCTGAACAAAGCGAGACCCTGTCTCAAAAAAAAAAAAAAAAGAAAAGAAAAGAAAAAAGAATTAATAAAACCAATTTAAACAAAACAAAACAAAAAAAATGAAAAGTAAAGAAAGTCAGGATAGTGGCTACCTTTCATCGACGATGGTAGAGGTCATGGCTGTGTAAGGGCTTGTGGTTTTCTAAGGGCTGGTGACAAGCCCCTTCTTGCTTTTTTTTTTTTTTCCTTTTCATAAAGAGAACAGGTTTATTTTGACTCACACCATGAGTTTTCTTTTCTTTTTTTCTTTTTCTTTTTCTTTTTTTTTGGAGACAGGGTCTTGCTTTATAGTTTAGGCTGGCCCTGAGGTCACATATAGCCCAGGCTAACCTCGAACTCTTGGCAGTCCTTCTGCCTCCTGAGTGCTGGGATTACAGGTGTAAGACACTTACCTGGCATTGTGGTGTGTGGTGCAGGGATGGAATTTTGGACCTTGCACTTGCAGGGGAGATGCTGGAACCACTGATGCTAAATCCCCAGCCATTTTTTTTTTTTTTTGAGACAGGGTCTCGCTTTGTAGTTCAGGCTGGCTCTGAGCTCACTATGTAGCCCAGGCAAGCCTCGAACTCAGCAATCCTCCTGCCTCTGCCTCCCGAGTGCTGGGATTACAGGCATGAGCCACCGCACCCGGCACTGTGGTATGTGGTATTGATGGTTGGTGGGTGTGAGTCTCCACACCCAGCATTGTATGTGGTTTCCGGGGATCAAACTCAGGACCTTGAGCTTGCGAGGCAGGTGCCGGAACCACTGAGCTAACCCGCTGGCCCTTTTTTTTTTTTTGAGACAGGGCCTTGCTTTGCTATGTTGTCCTGTAGTTTGACCTTGAACAGGAGACCTTTGTTTTGGATCAAGCTCCTACACTAGGCCAGTCAACTGGGTCAAAATCAAAATGGAAGCATTCAGGGATGAGGAGACAGAATAGAAAAGTAGCTGGTAAACATCAGGTTACTTCACATTATTTATGTTACATAAGGATTAAGGAAGAGAGGGGAGTTCATTATCAGTTCATGTGAAATTGGTCTGCCTGGAAAATTTGGCTGTGTGATTTTTTTCAATCCTGATTTCTTAGAAGGTCAGATAAAAGCTTAATTTCAGCTTTGTAAAGTGGAATGTTAGCCTGAATGCTTCCATTTTGATTTTGGCCTGGTTGATTATCCTAGGGTAGGAGTTTGGTCCCAAACAACGATCTCCTGTAATTTGTACTGAGCAGAATCTCTGCGATGTACTAGAGATGGGTTCACTCCTCTCTGTGGTTGATCTAATGGACTCTCCCATGCTGAGGGAGCTGTATAGCCAGTGTTTCAGTGGTGCTGGGGAGAAAGTCAAGGATATCTGTTCTCAGCTCGCTGTCCTGGATATCACAGAGCACGTGAACCACTGATGGTGAAGATATATTCTAGCCCATGTGGGTTGTACTGCTGGCAGGCTTTGGCATTAGAAGTGGGATTAATTCAAAGTAAAGTTTTTCCTCAAGTGTGTTTTTTTTTTTTTTAAAGACAATTGATAGAATTCAGGACAAGAGCTGAGAAAATGCAAACAAACAATAGTGGTTAGATGATTCATGAGGTGGGGCTCTCCTTTCTGGAAAAAAAATTGTTATAAGATTGTAATCTGCCTGTGGCTGTCTTGTTCTCTAATGAGCACGTTCTCTTTCACAATCATAATTGTGGTTAGGCCTGGGAAGGGAAAGGGTTGAAGCAAGGACTCCTATTACGGGCCGGCCCATTGTCTGCTGCCCTCCCCAGAGGACTTCGGACATGACCTCTCTTCCCAGCCAGCAGCTAAGCACAATGTCACTGGCCCTCTAGTGTGATTGATTATGTTCTTCTACCTTTGAGGACACAAGGAGGAAGGAGCTTTTAAAAATCTGCCTTCATTTGCTCCAAAAAGCTGAAAGGGGCTCCAAAGGGTATTATTTGCCAGTCACATTATTTCCAGGGCCCCCTGGGGTGTTATTTGCCAGTCACATTATTTCCAAGCCCGGTAACTTTTTCTTATTGGTATTGTGGGCACTTTAATTGTTTTAACCAATAATAGCCTGGGGGGCAGCCAGGATGCCTTTCTTCAGACAGGAAGACCCCAGGAAGAGCTGTCAGTTAGTCACCATTCACAATGCACAATGAGAGAGTGTCGCTCATTTCCAGTATTGTGAAGGAGCTGAAAAGTCTGAATGTCCAACTCTGATGAGATTCAGGAGAGGAAAATTGAAAGGTGTCTTTTGCTTCAAAAAAATGATCATTTCTGTCATTAATCAGAAAAGGTATTTAAAATTCATCAAGTTGGATTTAAAAAAAAATCTTTCCATAGGGAGAGGTGAGCAGTGACAGGTGTTGGGGTGGATGGTGGCATAGAATAGCAGGGGCAGAGAGCAGGCACACATGTGTGACTGGAAAACTGGGTAGGGACCAGCCAGTCTGAAAGGTACTACAGATAGTGTCCCTTCCTGGGGACTCAGTGGCGTCTCAGTTCTTCCATTGTGTCTCAGTTGTAGTGTAGAGGCATAACATGAGCGAGACCCTGCATTTGGTCCCCAGCATGATTTGGAGAATCTCTCAGCAATCTGATAATCTATAGCTAAATCTGGGCTTTGAACCATTTCCCTGAAATTGAACCTGGTACCCCCCTCTAAGTACTTGTGTCCTAAGGCCTGTGCCCGGAGGGCTCCTTTAACTGAAAAGTAAAGGAGGAGTATAATAGTATGGACATGGGTTTGGGGAGAGATCAGATGATTAGTTCATGAAAATGATGAGTAAATACTCAATAGATGATAGCTATTGTCACTGAGGCTGTGACATCACAGTAGCTCTGTAGCGCAAATTAGCCAGAAGCATCAGTTTTTAATTGGCTGTGCAATAGCAAGGCTAAACTTGGTCACAAATAATATGAGAGAGTTGGATCAGAGAAGGTTGAATTGACCTTAAAAATCTAGTTATACTTTTTGCATTTTCTTTCTGTCTTTCTTTCTAGAGACTGGTCTCACAGAAGCCCAGGCTGGCTTTGAACACAAGGCAATCCTCTTGCCTCAGCATCCCGAGAGCTGGGATTACAGGCATGTGCCACTGTGCCTGGTTCTTTGATTTACCTAATAGGGATATTTCCATATCCTTGACACATGACAAGTCAGCAAAAATCAGTCAGGAGGTAGCTTCCCACCAATCCCAGCTCCTTTTCTAGGAACCCAATCAGATCTCAGTCTTGCTCTGGCATGCAATCTGGTGCCACCCTCCTGGAGGTCAGTCCCATAGCACTTGTCAAGACCCTTACCAGTATATATGCCCCCAAAGTCCATGTCCAAGACAGTGATTATTAGGGATTTTATAAGAGAACTACAGGGCTGGGGATTTAGCTCAGTGGGTTCAGCATCTGCCTGGCAAGTACAAGGTCCTGAGTTTGATCCCTGGTACCACATATCACAATGCTGGGCATGGTGACTCAGGCCTGTAATCCCAGCACTCGGGAGGCAAAGACTGGAGGATTGCTGAGTTCAAGGCTTGCCTGGGCTGCGTGGTGTATTCAGGGCCATTCTGAACTACAAAGCAAGACCATATCTCAAAAAAACTGAAAAAAGTCTGAGGGAGGGGAGTTCCTTGGCCTTTGGTGGGTTTGATGGTTCAGTGAAGCCTTTAAGAACCCAGTCCACTCCCCTTCGCCATTCCGCCTCCTTGTGTGTGTGCTTGTATCTTCAAGCTCATACCCTGTGGTCTCAGGATGGCTGGTCAGGGCCCAGCACCATTGTCCTCTTATAATGTGATTTAACATTTAAAGGGAGATAAAAAAAATGGATTTGTTTCATGTGCTTCTCTCCTAGATCAAAAATACAGCCAATAAATATCCCAAAAAAATTCTGATTCCTTTCACTGGCCAAGATGAAAGCACATAACTAACTATTCCTAGACCAATAGCTGGAAAAGCAGGTGTTGGACTTATTCATTGTTGTAAATAGACCTATAGTGGAAATTTATTCCTTAGGAATGTGTTTGCTGAACAATATTTGAAATTGGTGTACAAGGAAGGAGAGATGGATGTTGGGTAAGCTGCCATATAAGCACCTTCTCCTTTCTTTCATGTCCTTCCTCCCAAGAGGTCTAAAGAGCAGACATGTAACAGAGCCAAAGTCAAGGTCAGGGCCAGGAACAGAGGAAATAGTTTGCTCATGAATGAAATTCATAGTGGTTTTTCCACCAAATAATTACAGATACAGAAGAACTGTGCACATGGAAGAAGATGGCAGATTCCACTAATTTGTTCCCATCAAATCACACACTGTCACTAGTTTCGTCTTTTTGATGAATCCAGTTTAGGGAGCAATGAGTTAAGCACTTACAACAAAATGTGAAACTTTTGTAGTGAAGCTACAGACCACTGGGCCTGTTTTGCTCCTGCTGCACTTCTTGTTCTTGTGAGTTCTTGTGTTTAAAGCAGAAACTTAACTCTTTTTCTTTTCTTATGGTACTGGAGTTTGACCCCATGGCCTTTGCATGGAACTACATTCCCAGCCCTTTAAATTTTTTTTTTTTTTAATTTTGAGATGGTCTTGTTAAGTTGCTCAGGCTGGGTTTGCACTCCCAGAGTGCCAGGATGGCAGGCGGGCACGGCCACTCCTGGTCATGTTTTTATTCTTATCTGTTAAATACCAGTAGCTCTGCATCCACTGTCCAGTTTTGCCCCCACTCTCCTTGGTGCCAGATGGCTGTGGGCACTGGCTCGTGACTTTTTGCCTGATTTTTTCCTCCCCTAGCACCTTGCTCACCCACTGCAAGTGGAGTGAGAATGCGAGGCAGATTCTGCCAGGTTCTGGGCAGGAGCACCACAGACCAACCAGAGTATATTTCTGGAACCGGTCAGAGCTTAAAACAAGTGCTCTCCGCATGAAAGCAATGACCAGAAAACCGATCAGTAGGATTTCCCTGTTTGCGTGGTGTGAATACACACACTGTCCCTGTGAGGTCACCGGGAGAGCAGTGATGCCCGGGAGTCAGTGTGACCATGTAGTCCGCGCTCGGGCTGGAGAAGAGCCCTGAGGAGAGCTGAGCCAACGCTTCCTCTCTGGAACCCTCTCCGAGGGAAGGGGTCACAGTTCACGTTCTCCCCTCCCACCTTTGCGCTCCGGCCTTTGCGGGGGTCCTGCCTTCTCACCCGAGAGGCCACGCAGGCCTCCTCGCCAGCGGATCTTGAGGCCGGGGCACTCACCACAGACGCCACCTGCTCTTCCTGCGTGTCCCTGTGACACACAAGGAAACCATCACCTCCGTGTAATGTCTGCAGCTAATTGTGTGAGCTGGTCTATGGCTGTGAAAAAGATAAGAGTGGGAGCAGATAACAGATCGGATCTGTTGTTGAAATTCTCAGAGAATCCAGATTTCAGTCAATGGTTTTGGCCTGCTTGAGTTCCCGTTCCCAAATCAAACGGATGTATTCATTTGCCCTCTCTTTATTCACACCTCTACACAGTGGGTGGTTTGGCGGGGGAGGCAAGATGCCCAGAGAGCACACAGACTGCGGAACCCGGCCTAAGGGACGGGACACTGCTCAGACCCAGAACCGGGAGCGCGTGTGTGCTGACACAGCGGTGCACAGCTCTGATGATGTGGAGAAATCCACATGTCTGGACAGAGCTGCATACTGAGGTGTTTGTTTTATAGGCCTAAAGTTAGAACAAGACCAAGCAGAGGCCAGGCCTGGAGGGCACCCACCCCCCAACCCCAAGCAAGGCGCAGACAGGGCATGGGACTGTGTGTTCGGTTGAACTGTTCTTTTACCATTGTCTGGCGTGTTACTGGTTGTGACATGTGCCAGGGCAGCCTTCGCCCCCTCATTCCACTGGCATTTGTTAGAACAGCACTCAACAAGACCCATCTGGATGTCAGTCAGCCTGGCTGTAACTTTCCACTTTCAGAGAGATGTAGTGCAGGGTTTAGAAGCCCAAATTTCACAGTTTTTTAAAAACAAAGATTCTAAAGCATATACCTGGGAGGAATTCCTTTTTTTTTTTTTTTTTTTTTGAGACAGGGTCTCGCTTTGTAGTTCAGGCTGGCTCTGAGCTCACTATGTAGCCCAAGCAAGCCTCGAACTCAGCAATCCGCCTGTCTCTGCCTCCCAAGTGCTGGGATTACAGGCGTGAGCCACCACGCCCGGCACTGTGGTATGTGGTACTGATGGCTGGTGGGCGTGAGTCTCCATGCCCAGCATTGTATGTGGTTACCGGGGATGGAACTCAGGACCTTGTGCTTGCGAGGCAGGCGCCGGAACCACTGAGCTAACCCTCCGGCCCTGGAAGGAATTCCTTTAAAGAGGAGAGGAAGTGAGGAAAGTGAGTTTGGTATCAAGTAAAATGTATCAAGCATTAATAAAAGTTATATGAAGCCATGATTTTAGACTCAGCTCTTATACTAGGCCCTAGCACATAGATCTGAAAATCAAAATGGAGTCACTTGGGCTAAAGTTCCATTTTACCAAGCTGAACCCAGGTTGTTTATGTGAATTGCTGAGAAACTGGAATTGGTGATACCACAGCTGAATTTCTCAGGTGGGTCATTTTCAGTTAGACTGATAAGAGGTTTCCTCTGCCATAATCCTTGTACAAAATAGGTAACCTACCAATCCGTTACTTTCCTTTTTGGTCTTCCTATCTCTGTCTTACAAGACAGGTAGCTCTGAAATCACCTATGTGCTTTTGTTCTTTATTTAAAAGACAGGGTCTTGTTATGTAGCCCATAGTGGTCTCTAAGGTGTGACTCTCCTGCCTTATCTTCCTACATGCTGGCATTAGAGACAGGTATGTGTTACCATGCTAGCTTTTTATTCCTTTGTTTCTGTTATCTTCAGCCCTTTTCTTGTCTACAAAACTCATTTCTTCTGCTGGGTTTACTGGAACATTATTCTATTTTATGCAATGAAGGTCTGACTAATTCTAGAATAGAAAAAAGAAGCCAATTAAGACTGTTAAATCATTGTTAGGTTGGCCTTTGATGGAAGAAAACCAGGAAAAATTATAGGTCCATGTTGGCCAACAGGGATATCTGTCAAAGAGTAAGATGTAAAGTATCAAACATCTAGATGAGGAGATACTTAAATGGCTGTGGTTTGTCCTGGGCTGTGCTCTTTATTCCTGCAACAAGGGGAAAATTCACGGTAATTCAGGTAAACCCTAAGGGAATACATGTGGAATGAATGCACGTAAATGGTTGTTTCTGGGGATGCAAGGAAATGTAGTTTTCAAAAGGATTTTTCTTTCTACACCTAACCTGCCTTGTCCACAGGACCAGAATTAGATGAATGGAATGTAGGATGTAAAGTTTAAGGAGGCTCTCAGATTAGGTTTGTCCCAGAATCTATACTGCACGTATGGCCCTGCAGATGGAGTGACTGCCATCTTAAATATGTGTCCCACTCACTCTAGGCATGCTAGGCAGTGTAGTATAGTGGTACTTGGACTGGACCCAGGGCCCTTGCACTGAGCTACATCCTCTTTTCTTATTTATTTATTTTTTTAAGCAGGATCTTGCTTAGTTACAAAGTTGCCCTTCCAGGGATTGAACTTTCAATGTTCCTGCCTCAGCCTCCCAGAGCGCTGGGACTGCAGGTGCATACCACAATGCCTGCTGGGTCAATAAAATGTATTTAAAAAAGCTATTTCATGGGCCAGAGAGTTAGCTCAGTAGTTCTGGCGTCTGCCTAGCAAGGGCAAGGTCCCTGGTTCGATTGCCGGTACCACATAACAATACCAGGTGTGGTGACTCACGCCCACCAGCAATCAGTACCACATACCACAGTGCTGGGCATGGTGGCTCACGCCTGTCATCCCAGCACTCAGGAGGCAGAGGCAGGAGGATTGCTGAGTTTGAGGCTTACCCAGGCTACAGAGTGAGCTCAGGGCCAGCTGAAACTACAAAGTGAGACCCTGTCTCAAAAAAACCCAAAAGACAATAAACAAAACTTCCTCTCCTCTTGAAAGCACCCTAAGAAACATTTTAGGCAATGGGGACAGACTCTGTTCCTACCACGGGAAACCAGTAACCTCCTTGCTAATCAGTCAGTCAGACCGGGGTTAACTCAACTCTTACGGTGTTTTGGGGCAGGTTCGGAAATCTCTGGAGTTTTTCTTCCTTTATCTGTAAAATGCAGATCGTACCTACCTCACTGAATGATGGTCAGTCCTGGAAGAAGTCCATGAGAAAGTGCCAAGTCCAGGGCCTGGCACACAGCACATGTTTCTACTGTAGTAGCTTTGTCATGTCATTATTATCAGTAGCAGTAGTGGCAGTGGTGCCACTGGCAACCCTCACCAGCCACCTGTCTTTGGGAAACAACAAGCCCATAGGCTCGCTGCAAAATAATACCCAGAAGCAGTTCCCAAGGACGGATCTGATAGGTTCGCGCCGCATTCAAACAGCCCAAGTGAGCGCTACGTGTCTTTGCAGTTTCCCTCTTTTTCATTAGACTGTTCTCGGTCTATTGCCTATACCAGGAACTAGAGCTGTTTTCACTGTATATGTGTCCCATGCAGCACGTGGGATGCCTGCCAGAAAGAAAGGCCGCTCACATTGGGCTTCTGCAGTTCATCAGTAACCAGCCAAACTGCACTTTATCCTGAGAGGGGTGGTGGGTGCTGGGTGGAAGGGAAGAGAATGGCAGTCTCGGAGGAGCCACTGGAATGCGCACTGGCGTAGATGGCCCCGGGGCTCGGCATACCGTGTTGCTGACAGATGCTTCATTCTTTTGAGTCCTGGCTTTCTTCTTCCATTTCTCTCTTCCCCAGCAGCTTTTCCTGTTGCATGCAGGGACTGGGTGCAGGAATGGACAAGACAGCTGGCAATGCAGATGGGAGAGGCAGGGCGGGGCGCACTGGTTTAAAAATACACCACAGTCAGCTGGCTCCTGCGCCCTCACCAGACTCCCAGGGTCAGGCTAGCTGCGTCCTGCGTCATGGCCATCCCCCGCCCTGCTCTGTGGAAGGTACATCTGTCTGCTGTGAGCTTAAGAGAGCACAGAAAGGAGGATATTTTCTTACTGAGGGAGTCAGAATTTCAAATATAAACCTCACATTCCTTGGTCTCATTGTCATATTCTCAGTTGTCTTAGTAGATATTCCTTAAATAAAGGTAATACCATGACTATTATATAGAAATAAAAATGAACACATGCTAAAGATTTAACTCAGTAATGAGGAAACTGGTAGTGTGAGAAGAAGCTCAAATAAGTGGAAAAATTTCACAAATTTATATGAAGTAAAGGAATATTAACATGAATGAACAAATGGACATAAAATTATCTTGAGGGTGTTGTGGGTGGAACTGTATCCCCCCCAAATTCCTATGCTGAAGTCCTAATTCCCAGGATTTCAGGTCAGGGTTGTATTTGGAGATGGTCTCTCTAAAGAGATAATTAACTCAAAATGAGGTCATTACAGCGGGCCCAAATCCAAATGACTGTTTTCCTCATAAGAGGAGCCTAGGCTACATGCTGAAGAAAGACCATGAAAGATGCCGCCTCTGAAGAAAACAGTGCTGACCTCATTCCTCACGTCTCCAGAAGTGAGAAAAGAAATTTCTGAGGTTTTTTTCCTTTTCCTTTTTCTTTCTTTGTTTTTGTTGCTCTGGGGATTAAACTCAGGACCTTGTACATGTTAGGCGAATGCTTCACCACCAGTTTACTTCCTTAGCCTCTAACTTTTTGCTGTTTAAGCCACTTGGTCTCTGGTACTCTGTTATGGCAGCCCAAGGATGAGAGAAAAAGGGCCATTTGAGTGGTTTACAGGTGACAGTTATTTTGCATCTCCATTGGTTGTCTATAATTTATAGACTTATGAAATATCATCCACGGAATCAGGTAACACAGTCAGCTTAATAGTAAGTTATGAGTAGGATCAGTTAACTTTTGACCGTGAGTTAAATCTAGCCCTGCACTGAATGTGGTGGTACATACTTGTAATCTCAGCACTTGAGAGGCTGAGGCAGGAGAATCACCATGAGTCTGAGGAAAGTTCAGGCCTTGTGGTGAGTTCAAGGTCAGCTTGGATTACATATGATCTTGTTTCAAAAGTTTTTAAAAAGAAAAGAAAAAATACAGCCCCATTTTCCATCTTAGCAAATAAAATTTTATTGGAAAACAATACCATTAAGCTCTTTTCCACTACAAAGATAGAGATAAGTAGCAGTAAAGCTCAAAATATTTAATAAAAAGTACATAGGCCTCCTCTAGACAATGAGTTGCTTTCCAATGAAGCATACGCATTTCCCTACGAAGATAATGTTTCAAAGTTATCCAGACCAAGGGTTCTCACATTGCGAGATTTCATGAGCCAGTAAAATTTTAAATCAGTTTTTAAGGGATAGCCGTAGAGCCTCTAGTGTTGTTTTGTCAAATATTAATTATATCGCCAAGCCCAATATACATACATACATACATATATATATATATATAAAATATATATATTTATTTTTTAAATCTAAAAGTTATTTAAATCTAAAAGTTGCTAGTTATTACCATCATAATGAATATTCTACTCTCTGTAAAGAGCAGTGAAGCAGTGAGGGCACCTGGGCCCAAGATGGTTAAGCCAGCTTTCCAGCTGAGTCCTGGCTCAGGGAGAAACGCGTGGGCGGGTGGGGTCAGTGCCAGAGCAGGCGATGAGCCCAGCCCCTCCAGGTGGGCTCCTCAGGGCAGGGAGCTGCGCTATGGGGGCGGGGTTGGCTGGCCTGGGGCAGCTCCCGGGAAGGACTAGCGGGCCTGAGGCCCCCAGGGGGACTGCAGCTAGCGCTGATCCTGGCTGTGCAGCAGACACTGCGAGGAGATCCTGTCCGGGTTGGCACAGGTCTGGCAGCGGACGTTGAAGGCTCCGGTGAGGCTGAAGCCTGGACACGAAGGCGTGGACCCACTCCACTGAAGGCGGTCGGCCTGGTCGTGGGGCTCTGCCTTCTCTTGGGCCCGGGGCCCTCCGAGGACAGCGGTGCCCCCAGCTTCCTTTTGGCGGCCTGGCACTGTCTGCAGGTCTTCCTCTGGGGCTGCACAGCCTTGCAGGGTCCCAGGATGACCACGGGGAGGGGCCGGCTGAAGCAGCTGTCTGGGAGCTCAGGGCCGATCACTTTGACTCTGGGCAGGCTGTGCAAGGGAGGCTCCGGGTTCTGAGGCCCTCCAGTCAGAGGTGGCCCGCAGAAGGCCTGGAGCCGGAGTTGGGGGCCCCCCCGGGCCCACGGGCCTCTGGCGCGGAGACGGGGACCAGCCTGGGCCTCCCTGCCCCAGAGCCCGGTGCGGAAGGTGCTGGGGGCGGCAGGGGCAGCATCACAGCCTGGGGCTCTGC
>PVIC010051392.1:0-12494 GCA_004025085.1 Thryonomys swinderianus
TTCTTTCTTTCTTTCTTTCTTTCTTTCTTTCTTTCTTTCTTTCTTTCTTTCTTTCTTTCTTTCTTTCTTTCTTTCTTTCTTTCTTTCTTTCTTTCTTTCTTTCTTTCTTTCTTCTTTCTTTCTTTTCACTGCCCTTAGCCATCAGTCTTCTGAAAACAATTAGCCCCCTCACATTCATTTGGAAGCGATCGGATTGGAAGAGCCACTAAGGATTCTGCCAAAGAGTCTTTTATAGACCAGTGTGACTTTACTGAACTTAGGGTTGGGTAATTGAGCCATGGCATGTTGATGATGATAATATGAGGATTATTTTATTAATTTCTTAATCCACCTTTAATCATACCAGCGACCATTAGTGACTACTGTTCACTGAAGAATAATGTCATAAAGTACAAGTTTGATGGTGATCTCTTTGGAAATAATACTGTGAGCTTAAGGTGCCCCCAAACAACCCATTCCTTGTGCTTACTCGTACTTTCCTACCTGTTTACATTCATTAAGGGAGGAAGTCCAGCTTTGAAGTTGTACATTCGTTGGCAAATCCTAACTATTCAACAAAACACAATTTAGTACCTCATGGCAGATTTTACATTTAACCAGGAATTAGAAATAAAAAAATATTTTTTAAACAGATACACTATTATATTCACTGTATTTGAGTATAGTATTGATTGATTATGGCTGATGTTTATCAGACTAAGCAAAGTGTGTCTTTATTCATTTCCTCAAACGTTTTTGTTCTTAAACACTAATGAATTCTATAGCAAATCCCTTCCAGTGGAACATACCCAAACACAAAGTATGATCTTTTAGGGCCTTATTGCTACCTAGGCCATCCAATGAAGATTGAAGTCCTGAGTCATTCACATGGTAGGTGGGAGAGCACAGATGCCGTTTACTTAGCTGATTATTGATCATGATTAATGAATTGAATATTAGAAGTGATATAGTAGTAACTCTAATAGAAGCCCTATTAATAATGCATTTTTTCTGTGTATAAATATATTCTTGGCTGCATATATCAAAAAATTTTGACTTAAAACTTTTATTCCATTTTGCAGCTTGGAGTAACTTTTAATGTTTCTTCTTCTTCTTCCAGGCTATACTCATTGATTGATTCCTTTCTCTTCCCCAAATCCAGTGGTAAATACTGGGAATATAAAGGTTATAAGTCACAGCCAGCCTTTGGCCCCAGAGCTGAAAGAATGTACTTATTATCTAGCCAGATGAATGTTACAGGTGACTTGTAGAGAAGATACCCTTGTTGTCCAGAACATGCCTAGTTTGACAGTACACTTCAAAGAAGGTTACCAGGGAGAATCATTTGTAATCTCGTGGGAGTGTCATAGAATGTCTGTTTCAAGAGGCCCCTTCCCTGTGTCTGTAGTTCTTATTAGTTAGAACTTCTTCACACTTCCGTCAAAAATGTTTGCTGCTAATTTGTAACGCTTTTTCATACGATTTTTTTATGGGTGTCTTTCTCATTTTTCTTCACTTTTTTTTCTCCTGGCTTTTAAATACATTTTACAATATTTTTATCTATATCTAATTTTTGCAGCTTTTAAAAAACTTTGCAAGGAGCCACCTTCTGACCCTTTCCCCTCTTAGCTATTCTCCCCCTCCCAGGGTCATCTCCCTTTCTTTGGAGCCCCCGCATAATGCTATTCCTTTACAGTCCAGCCATCTGCCTGTTTTAGCCTCTTCTTCACTCTCTCTGTTTCTTCTATATAGATTCCCCCATATGTCTGCTTCCTCCTTTATCCACAAGTCCACACACTCCTCCATAGCTTTCTTACCACCCCATCCCGGTGTCCCGTCTGTTCATAAATAACTCTTTCATCCGCTTTGGATCCCCAGCCCCCACTCATTCTAAAAAGAGTGCAAATAAACCTCAAGTGCATGGAGCCAAGATGCACAGCATCCTCGGGATTCAGAACAGACTTTCTCTTCCTGCCCATCACCCATTTTATTCCCCACTTTTCCTTGAGTACCTTATTAGTATGGGCTCCACAGTTTCCAGTTAATTTTTGCAGAGTACTAGATGTAAAGTTATCTAATGCCTTCATGATGAAGTATTTCCTCTTACTGGTAAACCCTGTTGTCCTAGCTGGTTAATCAGTCCCGCGCTGCCAATGGTTGCTATTCTTAGAGTAGTCATATTTGAACCTGTTGTTCTTCAGAGATTAATCTAATATCTCAGAAACAGTAGTCTTTTTGCTTGGGTGCTTGGCAACCTGAGGCTCTGGATGGGTTGTTTGATAAATCTGAGATTTAGTGTATGTGGCACAAAAGGTGTGTCTCAATTGCCTGCAGAAATGCCGTGTTAGGCAGTGGAATGTTCTAGATGCTGAAAATGTTGCTTGCTATCTTAGCTTTGTGTATTGGTGACCATGTATTCAAGAGTAAACATTGGCAATTTGCTCCCTTTTAGAAACCATGTTACTGTAGCCATTGCAAAGTTGTTAGTGTTTTTCCTTCCTGATGTCAGTGGTAATTTTACTTGGAGTCCCTGCAGAGATTTAGCTCAGCAGGAAGGAAATCTAGGTAAGATTGCCTTGAAAGTAGATCTAAAACAATAATGAAAACAATAATGCTAACTATATCATTGCTTTTGTCTTAAAAAGAAAACTGAGGAATACCTAACTTGATTATGTGGTACAGCTAATGAGGACTAATAAGTTGTGCCCGTGGCTAGGAACCTCTTTTTACTCTTGCCTTGTCTCCCTCTTTTTCCCTCTCTCAGCTTTCCTACTAGAGGGGAAGAAAAGAAACTAGTGATTAAGATGATCCACACTGTATTTTATTAAGAGTGAGATGTCGTGGTAAAAATGAAAGATGGAACTGTTTACTTCTGAGATGCTGAGAAAATCTAAACTCGAGTTCCCCTGAAGTCCTTAGGGAGCTAAATATTTTAACAGTGTGAAAATCAAGTCTCTAATGAATAAGGTATTTAGTTTTACATGGCTTGTACTTTCTAAAAAGAGATTTTGTTGTGTTTTCCTGTTTTTTTTTTTTTTTTTTTTTGTATAAGAATGAGCTTTCACTGAAACAAAGGACAGCAACATGAAAAAGGGAAATGCAAGACATTAAAAACGACTGCTGGAAACAACAACATTTAACTGATTTGTATTTTTTTGAGAATTCAAAGTCAACCATTAAGGAGGAGATAATAAAAGTCTTGTAGAAATTTAGATCAGGGTCAGAAATTTTCTTTTAATGGCACTGATGCTAGTCAGTTCTATATGATATTTTTACTGTTGTTGAAATTCTGTGGATTCTGATAGATGTTCACATAGCAAAATCTGTTATTTAAATATATTTTTTTCTTTTATATCTAGTCAGAAATATGCCCTGAGAACATCTCAGACTCAAGTAGATGTAGAAAGAATTGCTATTACTAAGATATTAGGTAATTCATGTTTGGTAAGATTTTAAAAAAAACACTTGTAATTGAATAATCCTTTTGGTTTTCAGCAAAGTTTACAGTTAGTATTTCTAGATTTTTATTGACTGTACAAATATACATTTTATTACTGATACTTCTGAGCTATACAGTAGACATGAATGGATTGAGTTATGGTGATGTTTCTGAGTGTAATAGGTGAAATTCTAAACTCCCATTTTTTATTAAGTTGATTTTCTTACCCACACCCAATTACTTACCAAACATTAGTTATCTAATATTGTAGTAATAACAATTCTTCCAAGTGCTTGTTCTTGTAGCATGCAGAGAATATCATGCCTTTTACAGCTTACAGACTAAACATTTCTGTGCTCTTGGGGTTGTAGAGATAGCAGAAGTCATGGTCTTTTGTGACAGATTATTCAGCTTTCGCCCCTTCTTGGTCTCTAATTAGAATCATGTGGCTGGACATGTTTGTTTTTCTCTGTAAAGCAAGTTTCTAAAGATTCAACAAAAATAGTTTTAAAATTACCTTCCAGCAGGTTCAGATATCTTAGTTTTGTTTTTTCATGTTTTCTCTTGCGCTGGCTCTGGTGAGCCTGAGCTCCATTATTTTAGGCTCGTTGCAATTGGTTTGTTTTGAGGATATGTCTATTATAATTAACTTAATTTTTTATGATAGCAAGTTTGATTTCCATCCGCTTTTCATCAATTTTTCTTTGTTTGACAGTTTTAGTTTTATTTATGGAATTGGAAAAGTTGGGAGAGGCCATTCGAAAATAAATTCTTATACATTCAGGTTAAATACACATCTGCTGCAAAAATGAAGAACTTCTCTTCAATATAACTTCTATTTCCTTCACTTAGCTTGTATTTGCCGAGTGCTTGTCATGTGTGTGGTGGAAGGCTTTTTAATTGCCTAAATTAAAATTTAAATTTTAATTTAAAGAACAAAATCATTGTGTGTGTGTGTGTGTGTGTTTGTAGTACCATGTGTTAGAATTTATTCCAAATCCCCATAAATGATGATTTCCAATAATCAGTGGTATGTGTAGGCATCAAAGGAGCCAGGGAGGTGAATGTACTACCTGTTGCCTCCCTGGTTCTTAATTCTTAGAAGAATGGATTTGATTACCCTTTACTTTCTGGAGGAAAAAAAAAAACAGGACTGTATTGATTGTCCTGTATAGAATGGAGACCCTCCCAAGACCCCTCACTTTTACAGGCTCCTAGTCTTCAGTGAACTCCTGTTGACCCACCAGAATTGTAGAAATCTGCAGATGCTGTTTGGTAGACACATGAAGGTGGTAGTATTTGGTTAAGGATCAGGACTGTTTTAAGGACTCACATTGGAGGAAAAGCCCTCTGTGGGGGTGTGTGCTCCCTGCCCTTCAGAGGCAGAACAGATACCCTCACCAAGTGAGGTTGATACCTTTTCACTTACCTCCTTATCTCTCCTTTCACTTGTCTCCTTTTATACTATTGATGGAAAAGCTTGCTAAAGCTTGCAGTTTTGCCATGCATGCACTTCTCCAGCGAGATGTATTTGTTGAGATTACTAAGATAATTTCCTTCTAGCATCTTGGTGGGTGGAGCCTGGAGCAGAGTTCCGGATATGGGGTTCTTGGAGGGATGGCTTCTTAAATGAGTTTGTGTACATGTGGGTTTCTGAGAAAGCATCTGTGAATTCAGCCAGGGTCTCCTGGATATTCTATGACCAAAGAGTTTAAGGCACACTGCTGTGGAAGTATTGCTGCGGATCTAGTTTAGGGTTAGATCTGGCTCCAAACCTGGCTTGATGATACTAATTGTTCTGAAAATCTTAAAGCAACACTGCAGTAAAAGGATCACCAGGATCCTCAATGTCTTTTCCAAAGAATTTGGATTAAAAAAAACACTCTAAATTCTCTTAATTGCTTGGATTTAGCCCATGGGCTTCATAGACCAAGAATTACACAGGACTAATTTTATCACATACGGTGTATGAGGTGAAATAATCTCCAGGCTTGAGAAAGCAAAGACATATTTATTCAGGCAGTCTTCTCCCTTAGCACTTGGCCAAGTGTGATGTGTATAATAAAGTGAAATTTTCATTCCTATCGTCTTGAGGTGAGGATGCATCTCTCTCCTCTTTGTGGTTCTGCAGACACGTCATTATATCCAGTGCCACTCCAAAGATGTCACAGAACTCCAGTGATGCATAAAAAATCTCGTAGGTCTTGATAAGGATATCTGCAGTGTTATATGACAGCACGATGTCTCTACCATTGGCACATCTAAAATATAACAGAGACCTATGGCTCAGCTGTTGACAGAGGTTTTCCCTACCTTCAAGGAAGTGAATTTTCAGGGAATGATTTTGAGTAATAATAACTGTAAACTCATTTTCCTTTTTCTCTGTTCTCTTCATTTCTCCACAAAACTGGGGTAAACCTTATTATAGGCCGAAGCCTGCACAGACTTCTAGCACCCAGGCTCCCCCCCCAATTCTCCATTTTGGATAGAATATTTTTCTTTAAAGATGATTATTGACCATCAGGAAAAATTAATCGAAGGTTTCCTGGACGTAGAAAGCAATGTGATGTAGTATTTTAAAATGGAGGTTTTAAATGTAAACTCATTTCATTAAGCATTGAATAGAGCATCAGAACTTGAGTTAGAAAACGAGACATTTAAAAATTTTATCTAAATCTGATTTAATAGTTAAAGATGGTTTTATAGCACTTTGAATGGAGATGGCTACTGTGAGAGAAAGAAAAATAGGGAGAGATGGAGGGAAGACCTAGAACAAGGAAGAGAAAGAAGGAATTGAGAAAGGGGGAAAGAGATGGCTTGAAAACTTCTGAAGCTTAATTAACTGATCTTGTCACACACAGCTGTTCATTTGAGTTTTGGGCCGCAGAGTATTATTCCTTTTTATCACTGTCTTTTGAAATGCTAATTAGATAATTGACCATTGTTCCCAGTTCTTTGGCTACTTTTTATTCTTAAACTTTTAGAGACTAGTCCTTGAATGGGAAACTCAGAGCAGCACAGCAGATGGGAAATTATGCTCCAGCCTGTAGTTACCCAGTGACCACCACTGTCGAGCTGGGGCCTGTGAAACCCCGCTGAGAGGCCAGACCTCGCTGAGGGGGCTTCGTATGCCTCTTAGCATCGTTCTTCACCCACAGGTTTTCGCTTTGTAATAGCGAGGGGGCTGCCTTGTATTTTTATGTAGAATTATCAGATCTGCTCAAATCAATAAGTCATCTTCACACAGAGCTCATTTGAAGAAAAGATGAGGACTGTCTACAAATGATTAACAAGACATCCTTAGTTCTTTAGGAAAATTTTTATAAGAGTAATTTTCAAAGAATGTTATTCAGTCTCTATATAATGCATTCTTGTTTTGTAAAAAGTGGAATTGGATAATGTGAAAATGCCTTGAAAAAAGCACAAATGTAAAATTTGAGCAGTAAGGTGGCTATTAATACATTCGCTGTATCCCTCTGTGAATGTACAGATAAACACGGTTGACCAGTCACATGATCTAGTCGAGGAGATCCCTGTTCTACTTGCTGTATTTTACAAAGAGAACCAGTGTTCTATGTCTCAAACTGGTTTCATGGAACCTCGTGTGTCTTTCACACTGTTAAGGCAGTCAAATAACATGTCTGATCCTTTCTGTGTAAACATTAAAAATTATTAAATCTTAAGGCTAGAAAGATTGATTTCAAAGTCTTTCACAATTTCAATAGGTATTGTTAGTTTTTAGATAGCTTCATAAAAATAATTTTATTGTTGGCATTTGTCATTTTAAATTAATTTAACTAAAATGTTTTTTTTTTTTTTTGGTTTGACATGAATGTCATAGAAAAATGCTTTCTCCTCAGGCTATTTTTCAAAAAGAAAAAATAAAAAATTTAAAAAGGAGATACATGTATTATGGAACATTTCACAAACTTTAAAAGAAGAAATCAAATTGTCTTTTGGCAGTTAACTACTATAAAAGTTCATTGTATTGCCCAGTAGGTCTTATGTATGTAGACATAATTTGAAATATTTGTGCAATTTTTGATTATTTAAATGTATTGCCACATAATATTTCTATTTTTTATGTTTTTATATTTGGATTCAAAAGTTGTTAAGGTCTTAGGTACAAGTATTTTAAGGTTGCTTTTTTGGCCTATTACAGTTTAATCCTAGTTTATAAATTAAAAATATATTATCTTGTTTTTCTTGGGTCTGTTTTTTTAGAAATCATTCTCCTAGAATGCTTGTTTGTAAATTCTTTCACTCTATATTTTCTAGAATATGAATTTGCATTATATTATAAATGTGGTTATATCTCATTTTGTTGATATGTAATGTTCTCAATAATTACATTATTAGTTTTTGAAAAGTTAGTTTTAGTGAGCTTTTTTTCTTTCTTACTATGATAGCTAACTTGTATTCTCATTCATGTTTTCAGAGGTTATTGATTTTCCCTTTAAAAATTGTCATAATTTTCTTACAGGCTGACCAATAAAAACATAGTTTCTGGGTTTTAAAACTTCTCACACCCCTGTGTTTTACTAGATGATATTTGGAAAATTTTCATTGATATTTGAAATGATGTTTAT
This sequence comes from Thryonomys swinderianus, assembly GCA_004025085.1. NCBI lineage: Eukaryota > Metazoa > Chordata > Mammalia > Rodentia > Thryonomyidae > Thryonomys > Thryonomys swinderianus. Next base: position 8,008 of record PVIC010051392.1, read on the forward strand.
TCTCATAATTGAAATATTTAGAAATAATATCTCTTTAGTATACATTTTAATATGCTGTTTCTTGAATTTTTATTTAATTATATACCTTTTGGATCTAGAAGGATGTGTTGGACATGTTGATAAAATAATTTTTTTTCTCACCCACGAATGATTCATGATGACTGCATTTAAGGTGGATTAAAATTTTATCTTTAATTTCAATTTTCTTTCATCATTATCTCTATATTTTTAAATAACATATCACTTGTTTTCTATTATGTTATACAAATTTGAATTTTCTTAGTACATTTTTTGTATTGTCTTATATTTTCTATTACATCCATCTATCCTTATATCTCTTCAAATCTTTCCTCTTAGCCTCAATTTCAAGTTTTTTTCATATGTGTCAGATGTGTTGTTTTCCAGAATCTGCTTATATTTTTTTGTAATGTGAAAATGGCATAAAAGTCTGCTTTCCCTCTGTATCATGAGTACATACTCTCCTGCTTTTTGATGTGTAGATTTTTTTTTTCTCAGAGCAGTTTTTAAGAAGTTTTTAGCGGGCTCCAAACCTTCATATCCCTGTTCTCTGTGATGCTTAGGCAGGCTTTTTATTCTTACACGTACTGTACTCCAGCCATTCTCCTCCTAAGCCTCTGCCAATAGGAGGCGCTAGAGGAAGTGTGGCAGGCTAGGGGAGGCAGGATGGACTTGGACTGGACTTCCTGTTCTTGTCATTGTCACTCTTATAGGTTCAGGTTTTTCATTTTCACTTTCCCCCTACATCCCTAGAATCAGCCTCATTAGAAATCCTACCACAAACCTGCTGATGTTTCTTTCTTCATACTTCTCTAAGCTTTTAGGATTAAAATCCCAACCAACTTCCTTTGCTTCCCTAGACCTGGAGATAGGATATGTGTCCGTTTGATTGCTCAGGACACCTTCCTGCAATTGTAAAGCCAGAAAACTAGATACGTGTTGCTCTAAGCCATGTGGTGAGCCATACTGGCTCAGGAGGGCAGCACTCTGCCAATAGTTAGCTTTCTAGAAATTTCTTCTTGAAAAAAGACTGATGATAATACTCTGATACATCATGTCTTAAGAAAATTTTCTGTCAGATGTTTATTATTTTAAACCTTAATCTCATCTCATAAGTGCTGTGAATGCCATCCTTTATCCAAGGGTAAAGGGATTGTTAAAATAGCCTGCATCTTTTTAGGGCACGGTTAGATGGCCTAGGAAAAGGCACATGGCCTTCATCTCTCAGCTCACAGAGTGGAAACTGGAGAAATAAAGTGAGAAAGTTGGCAGTTCTGCTGGGCTTTCTTAGGAAGATAAGGTAGGAAGGAGACACATGGGAAAAGGAGGTTATACATTATGAAATTTGACTTAATATGTGCAGTTTGCTTTTGGTGTTGAAAAGCAGTAAAGAGAATTATTGACATCTACATTTCGGGTCATTGAAGAGCATAAAATGTAAATCAAAGTGTTATTCTTTAGTAAAAGCTAAAAGATAACATTTACATAATATGCTTTTAAGGTAATGAGTTAAGTTCATTTTTTTATTACTGTAACTGTTTCAAGAAGGTTATTTCCATACTAAAAATACTCCCTCTCCTGCTTGAATCTGATTTGTCATAATTTTTGCATGACGTTACACTCTATTGTTAGGAAATGATAATTCCATTTATTTTTGTTTCATGAGGAAAATTGTTAACCAGCTGTTTCAACCTCTCCAAATAAACTCACTTTCAGAATTCCTCCTAAGAACCATGCTGATTGATAGGTGCATCACCATTTTTCTGATTCTCTGCCTTGTCAGTAAGACATACTGCAGGAGTCACATAAATTTGAGAAAAGATACCGAAGCTGCACTATTTCACAAACAGGACAGTTAGATTCTGAATTGTCAAGAAAAGAAAAAGGCAGAATGAAGAAATGTTACAAATCTATAGCAGGTGAAGAAGCAGGATCATTTCAAAGTGAAATCTTTTTACATAAATTCTATGGCTAACTGGTAATGGGAGTAAAACTCTGGGGCGATATGGGAAAATTATGTTATGATTCATGCCTAATGAAGGCAGGCTTCCCCTGGTGTTCGGCTTCACCTGCCTATTGTTCTTTCTATACGATCCTGTTTTCTTTAACTAGTTTTTTGCTTGCAACTAAAGCTGTGCATTCCTGTATACAAGTTGCATTTTCATTTATAAATCCACAGAATATGTTTTTCAGGGAAAGAAATGTAACTCAATCAGCTTCGCATGGTTTACATAATGTGATAGTCTCATATTTACTATGTGGTTAACGAGAAATAACTGTTACCAACAAAAATCAGAGAATTTAAAAACAACGAACATTTTGCTTGGGAGCCTATGTATATCTCTATATAAATACATATAGACATCTATAAACATCATCGATCCTCCTCATGTGCACATGCCATATATATGTGGATGTGGGATGATGCTTGTTTTTATATATACATATCTATATTTATATAGCTGAAGAAGCGAAACATATTGCTTTTTATTTAAATGACTCAGTGTGTTCCTGGGGAAGCTTTATCTTACAGCACTTTATCAAAGCCGGGATGATTAGATACTGGTAATGATTTGTTCCTCTAAAGGTCAAAGTTTGACAGGGCAAAATGAACCCCGGAGACATTCTTGTGTTATCAGTGTCCTTATATTGGATGGAAAAATCTCTAGGAAAATTATTATTCTTTGGTGGAAATAAAAATCACTTTAAGTGGCTTCATAGATTTGAATTATTCATTCATGGCATTGTGTGCCCGTGTGTGTGTGTGTGTGTGTGTGTGTGTGTGTGCGTGCGTGCGTGCACGTGCAGGCACATGTGTATGTACTTTGGAGAGCTATCTTCAGGGGTTGTGAGAGATCAAAGAAGATTCCTAAAGCCAAACTAAATTGTCAGTTCCTCAGAGAGCGCAGAGGAAGAAATCAAAGCCCTTACTTTCTTTTCAGAATCACTCAGGAGCTATAGTTCATACTTTGTATTTCCTATAGAATATTATTTTAATAGCTTCGTAACTGAGAATGGCACTAACCTGGCTGTGTTTTCTCAGGTTCTTTGTGACATCCATAGAGAGCACTGATATTTAACAGTAGTGGAGACAGTGAGGATTTGTGCACACATGTTGAGCAGGAAAGTTTGCAAAGAATGTAATGCCCTCGAGTGTCTCAGCTCAGCACGGAAGTGAGACATAGGCGGTAGTGACTCTGGCATAGCAGCTAATCAGCGCTCCATTTTAGGAATTTGTAAAGGTATTTTTAAGCTCTGAAATCATATTTTTCTCTGACACAATTTCAAATTCAATCTACTTCAAAGTTAAAGTGATTGAGAAAGTTGATATACTGTCTTCTCAGCGTTAGGCTACATCTTATTTTTCTTTTTTTAATATACTGTGTATCATGATCTTAAATGAATGGCCAAATGTACTTCCGGTACAGGTCATAAACACAATGTCTTAATTTTTCAGGACTGGAGTCTGTCGGGAGACTCAGGTGGTGGTTGTGTTGCTGTGTAACTTCCTTTCTGATCTCCTTTGTTATCCCTGCCACCTCCCCAGCCACTTTGTGTTTACAGTCATTCAAGAATGCTGATAATTGTTTTGCTCTGGTACTGGGATTCACACTCAGGACCTTGAGCTTGCCAGGCAGGCTCTATTCAAAGCGAGGTATGCAGTGAGTTCAGGCTGTTGTTTGTACGGCATGCTGTGATACTCTGTTGATATGCAGTGATACCGGGAACTAAGTTCATTTTCAAGATGCTATGGTAGGACTTCTGTTTGTTAAAAGTTTGAGTAATTCTGAGAAAACACTAAACAAATGCACAAATAAGGTCCCTGTCACGTTACTTTAATGTCATCAAATTTTATTTTCCTAGATTTACATCAAAAAGGCCTCCAGAGATTATGGAACATTGTTTATATTACCAGATTCAATTTTGGTTTTGTCAGTGTTCCTGCATACACACGGAAGTTTTCCTCTCTTGGTTTATTCATATCTCTGTTCTCTTAGTTCTTTTTTTTTTTTTTTTTTTTGAGACAGGGTCTCTCTTTGTAGTTCAGGCAAGCCTCAAACTCAGCAGTCCTCCTGCCTCTGCCTCCTGAGTCCTGGGATGACAGGCTTGAACCACCAAGCCTGGCATCACTTAATTTTTTTAAATTGAATTCTTTATTGGTACATTTTATATACAGCTCACAATCACAGTCAATGTTGGGGAATTTGTACCAGTATATGACACAAGTTAATTCTCACTTTTACCCATATCCCTACCCACCCTACAACCGTCCACCCCTTGTATACATATGCTTTCTTTTTCTTTTTAAATCAGATTTATTCTTTCCCCTCATTACTTTCTCCTGCTATTTTCCCTTTGAATATTTCTTATTTTACAAAATCTGTCATACATTCTAGATGGTTTCTTTTCTTTTTTTTTTTTTTTTTTTTTTTTTTTTTTTTTTTTTTTTTTTTTTTTTTTTTTTTTTT
>PVIC010051393.1:0-12490 GCA_004025085.1 Thryonomys swinderianus
ATTAATGTTGAATTTTTGCATTTCATTGTCATTATGCAATTAAGTGAGCACAGATTGTCCTGCCTACCTAGGTTGGAAAAGTGTCCTCAGAGTGGTGTGCATGTATGTGCACATACGTGGTCATGGAAAGCCACATGTCCACAACCAAAACCCACTTGAGTCCTGCGGCCTGACGTGGAATGGCACATGGCCTTTGCTTATTCGAACCTTCTCACCCTTTGTTTTTAACAAAAAGAGGAGACCCATTAAATGAAAAGTAATCTAAGCTTGGAGCCCCTGAGATAATTCTAAGCTGTACGCTTTCCATTTAAATGTTAAAAAAAAATAAGTTTAAGAAGCGCGTTCAGTAAAAAGTTCGTTGGCAGGAAGCAAGGATTCATAGGCCAAGTTAATAGCCTTAACTGCGGCATCCATAGTAACTAGATGTGCCGCCCGGGTAAATATTTATCCAGCTAGCCTCGGAGCCCGGGCGGTACGGCCTCAGCCACCCGCCTAGAGGCTCTTCGCTGTTATCTGGTGTTCCCAGCATCCCCGCCTTCAGAGGGGGAAATTTGGGGAGGCCTGCGTCCTGGAAGCAGTTCAGTACCCTGTCTGTGGCCCCCAGATGAGAACGGATAGACTGTCATTGTTTGTCATTAGCACCCGGGAACCTTTTTCATCTTCAAAGCTTCTTGCAAGTGTTCATTAACAGTCGCCCTCTTTCCTGAGAGGTAGTAAACAGGTATCATTAGCCCCATTTTTACAGTTGTGGAAACCAGAGTGGAGAGGTTCCCCAAGTTGCCTGAGGTCCCAGAAGAGCTGGTAGCACAGAGCAGACGAGCTCTTAGGTTTTCTGACTCAGTTCTGGGCTCACCGCGCCCTGGAGGGGCTGGGAAGCTGCTCGTGCGGCGCTTCCTCACGGGACCCCGTGTGCAGCCCTTCCTGCTCCCTGCTCTGCTCTCACGCGGTGCAGAGTGCGCGCTGCCAAAACCAGGTTAGTTGCTCTTATGGTGTCAACTAGAAAAACGAGAGATGCTGATTCTGGGTCACGAAGGTAAGGCTCCTCCTTGGGGGTTGTGGCCCTGGGTGGAAGGCGTCCAGCATGCCTTTGAACGTCTGCCTGTGCCTCCGTCTGGCCCCAGAGCACCTGTGACTTGTCTTCCACTCAAGTTCAGGATTTCACACATGCCTCGAGACTCACCTTCCAGCTACATTTTAATTGTAGATGGTGAGAGTACTTCAGTGATGAACTTTTTGCTGGTAGAGATGTATAAAGAGTAATTCTTAGACTCTGATATGAAATTTGTATTATTTCTCTGCCAATGTGAAGCTCATGGGCAGAAGAGGCGGTCTTTCTCTAAAACTTGACTCTGTTTTAGTTTAGCCATTTCTGTAAGGGGAAACAATAGTAAGGCAAAAATACTTGATATGTACAATGAAGTGACGTTTATGTCATGATAAAAAAGATAATTGGTAAGAGAAAAAAACTGGCAACTTCCTATTCCTGATTTTACTAAACACTACAGATTTCCTTCCTCATTCCCTGCTGAAGTGTTGTGTGCTGTGTGGATTTCAGCACTGGTAGTGTGGCAACTCCGTGGCCTTTGTTGGGCCAGATGAGGCTGAACACAAACTAAAAACTTCTAGGCAACCAGGTTTGTCTCAAATGGAAGGAAAACTTTATGGGCTATACCTAGCGAAGAAAAGAGAAGAAAGCTGAATTTTGTCTTTACCTATGGCCACCCAAAGTGTTAGATCCCTCCTCAGGTGAGTGTTTGGAGGTCAGCAGCAGGGGCGAGGCCGTCTGCCCGCGCTGGACTGGGCCGCCCTCCCGCCAGTCTGCTTGGCTGAAGCTGGAGCAGCACGTTCCTGCACAGTCTGAGAACACAGCCGGAGGAAATGCAGGGTTCAGTGCACTGGGCCGTGGCCATGCCGCGGAAGAAATCCTGAAAAGGGTGCGGTCAAGTAAGACTCACCCTTCATGAACTGGTAAAAGGGGGCAGCAGAGGAGCCTTAGTGGAGGCAAGACTCGGAGCAGGGGTGTGGCATGGCACGCCACTGCTGTCCCTGCCGGGAAGGACAGGACTCCACAGTGGAATGCAGAGACAGAGAAGAAACTGAAAGTGACACCTAGGCTGGGGGCAGGGAGAGAGCAGGAGGGCGTTTTATGCGCGCATTTGAACGTAGATTACTTACTGAAGGCCCAGGCAAGAATGTAGGAGGAGAGCTTGCCTGGGTGTGCGGGGCCCTCGGGTTAACCCCCAGTACCACACAGTAAAAGGAAAGGAAGCCATACTATCAAAAGTGGCGACAGATATTGATTATGAACTCAAGGCAGTGCCGTCTTCCTGGTCTTTGAAGGCAGTGCTGTGATTCTGGACGGCTGGCTGGCTAAGCTGAAACAGTGTCCACAGGCCATCGCCGTGGCTTTGGATTTGAGAGTCAGCCAGAAGACACTCTCCTGGTTCTCACCGTGGGGTGTGTGTGCCCAGCTTTGCCAGCCTGGCCACAGAGCACACTCTGACTCACGCACAGGACAGGGCACAGGGATGAGGGGCCTGGTGTGGCCATTCGGACCGTGCCGTTCTGCGGGGCAGCCATTCTCTTCTGTTGCGTTTGGTTGCGTGAACCAGTCCTGCTGTGTGCCAGGCGTTGTCTCTGTGTGGTCAGCCCTGCTTATTTTTGCAAGTGAGTGGCACGGCTGTCTGCGCAAACTAGCTCCGCCGGGAGCCAGAGAATTCCGTCTCACCTTGTCCAGAGGGTCAGGGGCGGGAAGGGGTGCTGAGGGACGAGGCTGGGGAAGGCAGGGCCTCAGGGCCTCAGGGCCTTCCTTCTCCGGGAGGTGTAAAAGGGGCCTCAGCACAGGACTGAGCTTCCACTACCGGTCACTGAGCTACCGCTAAGTGGTAAACGGGAAACCTGGAGAATGATGAGGGACCGGCCGAGGACGTGGCCCCAGCGCCAGCACTCTGGGGTCAGTCCCTGCCCGTGGGGTTGCTGGGTAAATATTTTCTGTACGTTTCCATCACTGATCCAGTTCCATTCAGTTCTTGAGTGTGATGTGAGTGCCACTGCACGTGGATATTCTCATTTTTCACACTGTTTGTTGAGAAAACTATTCTCTGCTCCTTGAATGGACTTGGCACACTGGTTGTGTATCCGTGGACCATGAATAGGAAGTGAGCAGTCTGTTCATGGCAAATAACAGCAATGCCTTGTGGCATGTGCCAGGGTGGACGTTGCTCAGGAATGTCCAGGTATATGGGTTTTGTTCCTGTGGTTATCTTTGTTGGTTTTACCCAAATGAAACAGGATCCTTCTTGGTGTGTCGTCATCTGTGTTGGAACCTGTGACATGTTGCTCTTGACGGTTTTTTTTTGCTTTTGAGACAGGGTCTCGCTTTGTAGTTCAGGCTGACCCTGAGCTTACTATGGTGCCCAGGCAAGCCACCACGAACTCAGCAGTCCTCCTGTCTCTGCCTCCCGAGTGCTGGGATTACAGGCATGAGCCACCACATCCGGCATAGTGGTACGCGGTGTTGATTGTTGGTGGGCGTGTCTCCACGCCCAGCATTGTATGTGGTTACCGGGGATCGAACTCAGGACCTTGCGCTTGCGAGGCAGGCGCCGGAACCACTGAGCTAACCCTCCAGCCCATCTTGATGTTGTTAATGTAGAGAACATGCTTGCGTTTATTTGTTTTTTTCTTTATCTGTGGTACCAGGGGTTGAACTCAAGACCTTGCACTTGTGGGGCAAGCATAGCACCACTGAGCTACCACTCTAACTTTGTTTGTTTGTTTGTTTGTTTGTTTGTTTTTGAGACAGGGTCTCGCTTTGTAGTTCAGGCTGGCTCTGAGCTCACTATGTAGTCCAGGCAAGCTCGAACTCAGCAATCCTCCTGTCTCTGCCTCCCGAGTGCTGGGATTACAGGCATGAGCCACCACACCCGGCACTGTGGTATGCGGTATGTGATATTGATTGCTGGTGGGCGTGAGTCTCCACACCCAGCATTATATGTGGTTACTGGGGATTGAATTCAGGACCTTGCGCTCGCGAGGCAGGTGCCGGAACCACTGAGCTAATCCTCCAGTCCCCACTCTAACTTTTGAATGGAGTCATTCAGTAGTATCAGAAAAAAACTCTTTGTCACCAGTGAACCAGCGGGCATCACATCTTTGGAAGCTCCTTTCTGGTTGGTGGTAGCAAACCCATGAGAAATGTAACATCGCAGACCGTGGGTCCCAGTTTGGTTTGTGAGATGGCTCCTTACTGTCGTACACTCCTTAAGGCAAACGACTGTTATGTTCCTTGGCTAACTTAATTTGCTCTTTGAGGAGCAGCGTTCTGTAGACTTGAAGGCAAAACCGGAGACTGACACATGTCAGCAGGGCTGAGAGGCAGCGGTTCGCATGCGTGTTCACAGCGGAGAAGGAACGCAGCCGGACAGGTGCAGGTGACTGCACGCTCATCCAGGGCACGAGTCGGAGGCTTCGGATCCCGCCCTGCGCTGAGCACGCACATAGACCGCGATCAGCCCAGACAGAGGCTTTCTTGTTTCATCCTTGGCTTGGCCCCATGGCACAGCCCGGGACTCTTCCAAATGCGGTCGGCACACGCTGCCACTGGTGCATGACAGGGGATTTGAAGCGATTCACAGCTAAACATTATCTCATTTGAATAATTATAAAATTACATATTGACAAATGTGAACATATGTAATTAGCAAGTCGAATCCATGGTTTCTTGGGTTACTTCAGACAGGGCAGAGTAAAACAGTGTGTCCACTGGCGGCAAAATCCCTAGTGGACTGCGGTGTGGCCCCACAGATGTGGCAAGGCCCTGAGGAGCGGGCACACGGGTGTCTGGAGAGACTCTTCCCTCGGCCACAGCGGCAGAGACCCACCGCATCAGGAGGGAGGGGTGTGTTCGGGGCAGTGGTGGCAGGAAGACCCGCAGCGGGCCACAGGGTCCGCCCTGGCAGCACAGCAGGCCTGCGTCCTGCCTCTCCGCCACATCTCACCTGGGACTTGTGCCTCCCAGGTGTGCGGCATGAAGCGGCGGCCGGAGCTGCAGCGCGACTTCTTTCCGCCTGTGGGGCAGGGACGGTCTCAGCCCCACGCTGGAGCCGGTGTGTCGTGAGACGGCAGACGCAAGCTCGTGGGCCGGGCCTGGCTCCCACTCGCCAGCCCTGAACCTCTGGGGGTGACTAGATCGGCCTTCTCTTCCCTTCTCCAGACTCCAGGCCCAGCCAGAGAAAACTGCTCGCAGCTTCAGTTTACAGGAGGAAGACTCTGGCTTGGCCTAAACACGGCCCTCGGCTCAAGTCATTCTGTCTTGTGGAGCTGCCTGGAGTGGGGCTCCAGACAGTGACAGAGGCGCCCTGGCTCTGTCCCTGTGGTTGCCACTGGCTGCTGTTAACCCCCCTGAGTTTCCATAATGTAACCCAGGGCGTGGGGCTGCTCAGCTGTCCTGTAAGGAAGAGCCTTGGCCTTACTTCCGATCTGACCGAGATTTTCACAGAGTGGGGCTGCTGAGGTTTCTGACTCGGAGGTGGCAGAGTGCGAAAGGCTCACTGCGCTGCCCGCAGTGACTGAGTCAGTGGTGCAGCTGGGGGCCCTCCGGAAACGGCGGCCCGTGGAGGAAGCAGCGCTCCGGCGCCAGGCTCCCTGTGGCACTTGCTGGCGGCCCCAGGGGCCCTGGCTCAGCCTGGGACAGGAGGCGCCTCGCTCAGGCTCCTTTTGCAAAGGGGCAGGAGCTCCTCCAAGTGAGCCGCACTGGGACACCTGGCCACGGCTGCACAGCGTGGACAGCCTGCCGTGGGCCCAGGTCCCGGGTGACCGAGGATCGGGTCCCCCTGGAGGAGAGGCCTTCCGGCCTCTAAGTGTGTCCCGCTGCATCCAAGCAGTCGGCTCAATATATCCTGTGTTGTATTTACTTCTTGAGACAATAATAGGGTGGGCTGAAGAAATATGGATATTTTCCACCTGTGCCTGAGAATGCACGTTTGCCCAGCAGAGTTCAGATCAAAAGTGGCCTCGTGTGTCTGGAAGGTGGGGGAGTGGGTCTGTGCGGCGGAGGCAGTCACCGTGGGTGTGACCGGCTCTCCCCGCCATGAGGGGAGCAGCTTCTCCCCCGCCCCTCTCCCGTGCTCGGTGAGTCAACCACACGCTGGAAACAAACAAACGTCCCCTACTTAACGTGTTAGGATTGTGTCCGGCAGTGAGCACAGCGATAGCTTGCAGGTGGGCCCCTGCTACCCAGCCTGAGGCGCCGTGTGAGGGGTGCCTGTGCCCAGGAGATGCCCGGCCACGCCGGTGAGCTTCGCTCAGTGAAGGCAGGCTGCAGGGACAGGCGTGGAGGGTGGCTGTGGCACGAGCGGAGGTCTTGCCACCATGAGTGTCCAGGACCTGCTGCCGAAGTTCCTCCTCCTCTGGGAACCTGAGCTCAGGGCTGGGACCCCACAGGCGCTGGGCGGGCAGAGCGCAGGGTGACAGCCCATTACACAGGGCAAGCTCGTGGCAGGGACCAGCCGGGAAGCTCCGGGACACCTACCCAAGTCTCCTGGCAGACAGCAGGCGCAGGCTGCGTGCGCCATCACTGCTCGGGGCACGCGAGGGTCCGGGGTGTGCGTCGGGCGGAAGCACGCCAGCGCCCGGGCAGGCCGGAGGCTGGAACCGGCTTGTTAGTGGGTGATTGTCTTTCCCCAGGGGTGCCTGAGGCTGGGGAACCGCAAAGAAGAGAGACCTGTTTGGCTCACAGTTTTGGAAGCTGAAACCCCAAGAGCTGGCAGCCCTGTTACGAGGGCTCTGCTGGTGGCCTCTTTGCTGTGGAGTCCCAAGGCCTTGCAATTCACCTCGGCGGAGGCGGGCAGTGCCCACGTCTGTGTCTCGCTTGCTCTGCCTCCCTCTTCCTTAAAGCAGGCAGCACTCCGCCCGGCGCAGCGCCCTGATAACATCATCCGATCCTTGGTGCCTCCCACAAGCCCCCTAACTCCCCTGGGCTGCTTTCCCCGCCCTCTTGCCACTTCACAGCGGGGACTTGGCTTTGGCCCGCGAGGCTCTGGGGACACACGCTGTCCAGCCCCCGCACCTCCAGCACTCGGGAGGCAGAGGTTAGGGAGATGCCGCTAGCCGGGGCTGTATTGAGAGTTCAGCGTCAGCTAAACTAGGAAGTGAACACTTGTCTCAAAAACTTTTAAGAAAGACTAAAATAAAAATAAATATGTGGCCTGGGTCATCACACTAAGAATAATTTGAGATTGACTCAGTTTTGGGGTCAAGGTGGAACTCAGTGAGTTGGGTCGGTCCATGCCCGTCAGCCAGGTCTGTTTGCCGTGCTTCGGTGTTTGCAGCTTGAGTGCAGGCACGGTGCCCAGAGGGCAGCGCTCCGCGCACCGAGCCTGGCTCACCGCCTGCGGCCGGCCTTCTCTTCCCGCCAGTCCCCAAGCTCCCGGCCTCGAGCCTTCAGTCCGTCTGTCTCTTGGGAAGAGGCTCGCCCCAGACCAGGTGGCACTGCTGGCCTGCCACGCCCTCCCCCTGCCCGCCTCCCGCACCCTCCTCAGGCCCAGAGACCCAGGCGGGAGAGGCCCGGTGAGTCCCCACGGCTCTGTCCCGCCAAGGTCCATGCAGTGGCTGCATCCCACTCTGACGCGCTCGTGCCATTATGTCCGTACCTGCCAGTTAAGTTACAGAAACTCGTTTCCCTGAAATCGTTCCGTTCATTCAGCAGGTGCCTGAGGTCCTACTGTGTATGAGGCCAGATGCAGGTGCTGAGGGTAAAATGGTAAGCGAGACCAGCCCTCCCTCCTCTGTGGAAAGGTGTTAGTATCTGTGTAATGGGTGGCGTCGAGCGCGGCTCTGCCTTTCTGGAGGAAGCTGCCTCTGTTGCACGTGCACCCTGCTTAATTTGCCCTGCACCCCCACGCCCTGGTGCGGGCAGCGGAGGCCCACCCACGGCACCCCACCTGCCGCGCTCCGCACCTGACAGAGGGGTCTGCTCCCACTCCAGGGGCTCTGCCTCGCCTCCCCCACCCCAGGGCAGAAGTGCCGCCCTCTGGCTGGGTGCCTCCCAGGCATCTGCACTGCAGCACTCACTCACTTACCATCAGCTGTTTTCTTTCTTTTGATCGCTCTGTCACCAGCCTGTGCTCTGTCAGCTCAGCACCTGGCGCAGACGAACTGGTCAGTTTCTGAATCCGCTCCAAAACCCAAGGGCGGCACCCTCGAGGTCAGGGCCACTCCCAGACTCGGGCTCATGCCTCTGCAGCTTCGCACAGATGCCGCAGACCTGCGAAACAGGAGACACGCCAAGCCACAGTGCTTATTTTATCTGTTTGAGATCATAATTGCTAATGTTTTCTTTGAGAGGAAAGAATGAGAGGTCTTTAGGTAAATAGAAAAAATTAGAGATCACTCATCCTCGTCTTGATTGGGAAAGTCTTTGAGAAGAATCCAGAGCTGGGGCTCCTCCCCAGAGAGCACTGTGTAGAGGAAGTGTGTCAGGGTGGTGTGTGCACACGTGATTCTGACCCCGCGTAGATGGAGGCTTGTCCGCGCTGGCTCTGTGCTGAGCGCACTGACGCGCCTTCGCCTGGACCACGGCCCACAGCCCCGGGGCCCCAGGCAGCCGAGGACTCGCGTGCGCCTATGTTCTTGTGTGATTTCAAGTCTTTTGCCACATGCATTGATTCTTTAGCGTTTTATATTTGAGATAGCTCACATACAGAAGCACATAAAGTACAATGAATATTATAAGGCATATACCTCTATAATGTGGCCAGAAGCTAGGCTAGACACCCCAAAGCCCCTCTACAGTTCTAAGTATGCCAAATAAACTTAGCTGGAACGAATCCTCTTAACTTGCCTCTCTCACTGACTCTTTGTAATAGTTACACGTGTTGTATCCGGCTGTAGTTCGTTCACCTCTCTGGTTTTGGGAATGTTTTATCTGCCGTGGTGGATTTATCTGACCTAGCAGATGGACATTGGTGTGGTTATGGTCAGGGCTGTTGGAACAGTGCTGCCGTGGGCAAGCTTTCACTGGTGCTGTGCTACACATATGTGTGATGCCATGAGTCATGTGCCCAGCACAGCTGCAGCCCATGGGGCAGGAGTGTCTTCGGTGCCCCAGTCATGCAGCCCACTGGCCACCAATGAGCCACTCCACAGCTCAGCTCCTTGCCGTGCAAACCATGTACCTGTCTCATGAGTGATCAGTGGTATCTGTGGATTTAATTTATACTTCTCTGGGGGTTTTTGTTTGTTTGTTTGTTTGTTTTTGCAGTACCGGAGATAGAACTCGGGCCCTTGTGCATCCAAGGTTGATGTGGTACCACTTGAGCTAAATCCCCAGCCCTTTCTTTGGTTATTGACAGCAGTGACAGTCCTGTCCTGTGCAGTTAACCATGTGGATATGCTGTATGAGAAGACCTGGTTAAAATGTGTGTGCCTCCTGGAGGATTGCCAAGTTCGAGGCTTGCCTGGGCTACACAGTGAGCTCAGGGCCAGCCTCAACTACAAGGCCAGACCCTGTCTCAGAAGAAAAAAAAATGTGTACCTCCTTTCCTGCTGACCCTGAATTCTTCGTGATGTAGTGGAAATGCATTAGATCCTGCATCCAAGTCTGCTGGTGACATGTACTAGGTAATATATTCTGCTACTTGCCTTTCCTTTCTTGGGGTGTCTTGATAAAGTTCTTGGTTTTAGGATAGTAGTTCTGTTGATCAGTCTTTAATGCTTACCGAGCTTGTGTGCAAAGAAGGGCTCTGCTCTGTCTCTGCCTAAGGCATTCTCCCATATTTTTCTCTCTTTACAGCATTAGAGTTTTGCCTTTCAGATCTAAGTGTGTAACCCACCAGTTTATCTTTGTGTGTCGTGTGAGCCGGCTTCTTCTCTTCTGGCCTCTGAGTGCCCATTGCCCTGGCACTGTCTGTCGAGGGGCTGACCTCTTAGCTGTCGAGCACCGGTGCCGTGTATGCCTGAGCTTGTCCCCTGTCTGCTCTCTGGCCAAGCAGAGGCCAGCTGCTGTCAATCAGAGCGCGCCACGAAAGCCGTGGTTTGGATCAGCAGCTGCCCCCATGCTGTCCTTCTGCCGGCGGCCAAGGTCATGCTGACCTGTGCACTGTGCGCACATCACAGGATCCACTTCCCCAGGTGCTCGGAAGTGGCTGTCAGGGTGGCACCGAAGCAGTGGGTCTGTTTCCTAATCAGGTAAGTGTTATTACCCACAGCCCCCTAGGCCGGGTGTGGAGCCCCATGGAGACCTGGTGGTGGCTCTGCTGAGATGGGGAGAGGACAAGGCTCCACTCCCTTCCCATCAGCACTGCTCCTGAGGTCTGGTCCGCAGACAGCGAGAGAGGACAGTGTCAGGGCTCGCAGGCGGGAGGGAGCCAACTGATTCAGAGGCAGGAACCGGCTTCGTAAGGGTGAAGCAGAGTCACCAGTTGTGGAGTTAACACCCAAAATCTTTGCCCCTCCTCCTTCTCCTCCTTCTTTTCCTTCTTCCTCTTCCTCCTCTTCTACTGCAGCAGTAGTTTGAAAGTTAAACCTTTTTGGAGATACCATTTACAGTAGCATCAAAACAATAAATCTTGGGCCACAGGGTTAGCTCAGTGGTTTCAGTGCCTGCCTCGCAAGCGCAAGGTCCTGAGTTTGATCCCCGGTAAGCACATACAATGCTGGGTATGGAGACTCACACCCACCAGCCATCAATACCACATACCACAGTGCCGGGCGTGGTGGTACACGCCTGGCATCCCAGTACTTGGGAGGCAGAGACAGGAGGATTGCTGAGTTCGAGGCTTGCCTGGGCTACATAGTGAGCTCAGAGCCAGCCTGAACTACAAAAGCGAGACCCTGTCTCAAAATAATAAAAATAAAAATAAAAAATAGAGGTTGGGGATTTGGCTCAGTGGTAGAGTGCTTAACTAGCACGTGCAAAATCCTGTGTGCAGTCCCCAGTACAGTGTACACACATGCATACACACACGTGCACACACACTAGCATTGCTAAGCCTTTTTGCTTTGGAAGGAAAATGAGAGTTGAGTGGAATTCTGTGCCTATCAGTAAGGAGTCCTGGATTTATTCCACATTGTTCCTGTTCCTGCTCTACTGTGAATACATAGATGGAGAGGCAGGGTGGCTCAAAGCTGATAGCTGGGCTCTTGCCCTTTGGAGCCCACTCACTCACTCCATCTCAAGTGCAGTGGCTGTGGTCTTTGGACTCATGACCGGCACAGGTGCTCCAGGACCACAGGAGCACGTGCATGGAAGGTGCATGGAAGGGGGTGACAGAGTTGCTCAGAGGGTCGTGGCCCAGCCTGTCGTCACACTGCGGCTCTGTGTCCAAAATCAGACCGCTTCTGCAGCTCGGTGTGTGTTGTGCAAGTGCAGGAAGCAGTGCCGCTGTGGTGAGTTTGTCTGCTGGTGCTTTTGGAGTTGTCGCCACCTGGGCTGAAGACGCCATCCTGCGTCTAGAGTCCCAGCTCTGCTGTCTTCCTGCAGCTGCATGCTGAAAGCTGGCCGTTCATTGTTTCTTTTAACGAGAATCATCATGTAGAAAGAAGCTTGGCTTTTCTTTTTAAATCATTTTCCTGTCCAGAAATAATCCACATGAAGCCTCCTGGCTCATGGGAGAATTTGGCAATTCAGCCTTTTCAAGTCACATTTGGTGATTTGGTTAAAATGTGTATGTCACACCTGTCAGTTCTGTCTGTAACTGAGGCCTACATGCTAGCAACATCCCTGATCTTAGCCGCGATGCCAGTGGCCACGCAGGACACATTTCCAAAAGCCTGCCGGAACTCTGCTGTCAGGCAGAAGTTTCTAGGCTCCCTCGATTATATCTGACCCACAGTGAGAGTCTCAGTGCACACCTCTACTGGGTACCCACCTGTTGGATATATTAGTGCGTCTTCTTGTCTTGCACTTTGTAGAAAATGAGGCATATATGGAAACTTTCTGCTGTTTCTTCCTGCATCCATGGTTCATTTGAGCAGCGCTCGGAGTTCAGGGTTCCCTTCCTCAGGAGAGGAAAACAGAACTCTCTTTAGAGAGTTACACGTTCTTATCCCCCATTTTTCTTTTGGTTCCCGAGGCCCTGGGTTCACTTCTCTGCCTCACTCCTCCTCCCCCTATAGGTTCTGCATAAGTGTTATCTGTCTGTTTTGTTCCTGGGTATTACCGGGAAACATCTTGGAATAATTAGGAACTGGCTCAAGTTCTCTATACACTAGTGAAAATTGAGGGGCG
The DNA here is from genome assembly GCA_004025085.1 of Thryonomys swinderianus. Taxonomy (NCBI): domain Eukaryota; kingdom Metazoa; phylum Chordata; class Mammalia; order Rodentia; family Thryonomyidae; genus Thryonomys; species Thryonomys swinderianus. The sequence continues at coordinate 12,230 of PVIC010051393.1, forward strand.
CTGAAATTATCTATGCAAATATAAGATATTTGTGATATGATTTGCACTATCAAAAATCAGCATCCAGGGCCGGAGGGTTAGCTCAGTGGTTCCGGCGCCTGCCTTGCAAGTGCAAGGACCTGAGTTTGATCCCCGGTAACCACATATAATGCTGGGCGTGGTGGCTCACGCCTGTAATCCCAGCACTCGGGAGGCAGAGATGGGAGGATTGCTGAGTTCGCGGCAGCTTGCCTGGGCACCATAGTGAGCTCAGGGCCAGCC
>PVIC010051394.1:0-12463 GCA_004025085.1 Thryonomys swinderianus
ATACTTGTACAAGTCGATTACATATTCCTTTTGTTGTATGAACTATTCTAAAGCTCTAGGTGGAACTCTGTAATGCTTATTTGAATTTACCTACTCACCATCAATTTATGAATAAACTTTAAATGACAGACCATTTGAGAAAGCATCTCAGGTTTATAACTGTTCTCGAAGCCTGGATAACTTCTGTCTGCATTGTTACTGCTCTTGCACATTGTCATTTTAAAGTCTTGTCGGGAGGGGGAAAACCACAACATACTTGAAAAACATCTCTTCTTTGTTGAAATTGGTGGAGAAATCACATTCAAAAAGGAAAATAAAGAACAGATGCATCTCGGGTTTTACTACTGCTTAATGCTTTTTTCTCCCCTGAAATGCTCATTTTTATGTAAACAACTTCACTTTTCAGTCACCTTTATGCTAGACAAAGATGTCATTAATTTTCAAATATCTTTGCTTCTTTCTTTAGGCAGCAAACTCCTGGGTGCCACTTTAGCCACGTACCAGATGAGAATATTAATTTAAATAATGACAGGAAATTGGCTTTTATAATCTTCTGCACACAGCGGAAAACAGGAGGGGAAAATACTGCACTGCAGACTTAAGTGAGCGCTGCTCCATTTGTGTGGAGTCCGGCGCTGCACCTCTTTGCTGCTGCAGGGTCAGCACTGCTAGGACCAAGGGCATAACATTTGCAGCCAAACGCCCCCTCCCCTCACGCCAAAGGAATGCGGTAACTGTGTCTACAGAATACATCTTGCTAATTAAAGAACAAAATTCTCACAGCTATATGTCACTGAATAAGGCACACCTTCATCGCATTTAATGCTTGCTGACACAAGTTTTCCTAGAGCTCACCCATGGTGATCTCTTAGGTTCAAGTCGAATTTCTCAATAGCTTTTCTCCTCCCCTTAGACCAATAACTGTTCCCTATGAGGCCTGCGACTTGTGGAAAGATTCTGTTCAAGTTACCAATCACAGAACAAGTGTTTTTGTTTTTGTTTCCCTACCACGATTAGCAATGGTACTGTTTCAGATTTGTTAGATAACTTGGTAGATGCTTTCTCTAACCTTATATGTTGACATCCCAACACAGTGGCACAGAATACCATGCTCTCCATGAATCCATCTCCACTGTTATCTACTTCTGTCCTCACTCTTATTCCATCTGAGGACCAAGCTCCATCCAACCCAAATCAGCACGCACATTCCAAATTTTACATTAATGTGTTCTTCACTGCCTTTTTCTTATTTTTTCTGACCAGTATGATTTTCTCAGCTCCAGAGACCAACAAAATTTCTATTCTCCATTTAGAGCTATGAGGAGGGCACCCTAAAGCCATTGGTCTCCCCATCTGTCCCTGGAGCGCTTGTGCTTTTCCTTCTTCTGAGCATCCTCTGGACCTTCCACATCACTGACAGTCAAGCTGCTGCTAAGTGCACCTGAATAAATGACCAAGGAAGATACCGCATAAGTGGACTCTTCTTCAGCAGCAATTTCTCTATCACATCTAACTGTAGTATGTATATTGTTCTGGTTTGAATTTACTAAATGCCTCAAGAAATACTTGTTATGAATGTTATTTTAGTTTCATCAAAATAACTTCCAAAATAAAATACAGCTTTATGGATTACACAGTCAGGAAGGTAATGTAAAAGGCCAGGCAAGCCATGAAGAGACAGGTTCTGGTTCTAGATCTGTCATCGACCAAGTGAGTTATTCTGAGCAAAGATTATGACTTTGCTGAGGTTCAGTATCATCACCAGTCAAATTTCAAAGTCTAAAGATGCTGGAACCTCTTCTCTCTGTCTGGTTATCCCAGGTGGCTCTTATTGGGTCTGTTTAACCTTAACTGATCACCTGAAACATGCTGACAGGGAACTGCTGCCAGAATAAATTAAGATAGAAGGAACAGCACCCACAAGGCCTCACCTTTTAAAATCATAGCACCCACCCATCTCCACTTGGAGATGTGAAGCTTCCAAGTCCTGGTAAGAATACAGAAGATCAAACCAGTTCGGTAAGATTCTGGACGCCATCGCTTGGTGTCAGAGCTGGGGCTGGAATTCTGACTGAATACTCACTAGGGTGAAATCCTTAAACTGCTTCCATTCTTTCAAAGCTGATTTACAAATTAAAAGCACTATGAAAATTAGCAAGAAGATTCCTCCAGATCTAAATATAGAAATTCCATTCAACTTTACTATTCCTCTATGAGGTGTCTTCCCAAGACTTAAAGTCATCATATTACAGTGATACATGTGTGCCTGTGTGTATAGCAAGTATGATTCATAGTAGCTAACTTTCGGAAGCAGTCTATATGTCCATCCACAGATGAATGGATGAAGAATTGGTTTTATACTCAATGAAGTAGTACTCTGTTATAAAGAAGGATAAATTTTAGTCACTTGCAGGAAAATGGATGCAATTAAAAAACGCAATGTTGCTGGGCATGGTGGCTCACGCCTGTAAACCCAGTACTCGGGAGATAGAGACAGGTGGATTGCTGAGTTCGAGGCTTGCCTGGGCTACATAGTGAGCTCAGAGCTAGCCTGAACTACAAAGCGAGACTCTGTCTCAAAAAAAAAAAAAAACTCAATGTTAAGTTAAATAAATCACACACACAAGCTTAAATACCATATTATTTCTCTCAAATGAGGAATCCAAAGTGTAAATAAAGAACAAAATAAAGAATCAATATAAGGAAAAAGAAAGATTCATTGCAAGTGAAAAGGGGATCAAGAGATGAAGGAAAGAGTGAAGGGCAGAGGGAAAAAAAATTAAGATATGTGGATGTATGAGACAATGGAAGTAGCCATCATGTATCACAAACATGTACTAAGAAATGCATTTTAAAAATAAATAAAAGGATAATAGAGTACAAATATTCCCATTACATAAAATACACAGGTAAATGTTCAAAAAGCAATGAAGTAAAATCACACTTTTAAAATTTTGAGTCCAATTTTACAGTGAGCTCTACCTCCTGTTTTTCTAATAATATAAAAATGCTTTCTATTCTCATGTTAAATATTTTTAAATGAATGAAAGGGGTAATTCATTGTTCTGTACTATACATACTTTACAACATTTTTGGAAATTAGAGTTTGAAGTTCCAACATGCCTTCCGGCTCACACGCCAAGTGAGGGGCTTCTGTGCCCTGGGGGGAAAGGGGGTGCACATCGGCATAGTCCCTCATCTGAACTCTTCCCTCCGTGTGACTCTGGACGGAGTCAGTGAGAGGTGCTTGTTCAGCCCCCGCTACTGCAAAACTAAATGCTCTCAAACTTTCAACTAATTTTCTATGTCTAATGTAGTGCCTTTACTCAAACTGCCATTATACTGTCAATACAGTGAAGATAATGTAAAAACAAATATTAATAATGAGATGTGGAAGAGATGCACTCTCCCCTCATGTGTTGTTACAAGGTATGGAAAGAATTTGGAAGGAAAATGTCCAATTCAAACAGCAAGAAGATAAATGCCCAGGAGAGACTTTTTGTTTTGTTTTATGAAGGCATTTAAACTGTGATATACAAATATATATAAAGGTAACCAGGTTCTTGAAAGCTTTTGCTGTGCCAAGCAGAACTTGATCCATCATTCTCACTGGGAGCACAGAACACATAGAAGGGCCGGGCCCAGCTATCAGCCTTAAATGAATATGCTCTCAGCTGCCCTGGGCCGTGCAGTTCACAGCATCAAATCACAGCTTTGCTGAAGTGAAAACTGAAGATTTCTATTATATGCACTGCTTACCCTGCCACCCACCTCTCATCACTTAGCCAGACAGGGGAAAAGAAAATTATTTTTTAAAGCTATGAAAAAGGATACTTCTTAATCATTAATTTGCTATAGACTAAAAAGTTTTAAAGGATTAGTAAAAATAATAGGTTCATTGAGTTGCTCCACCAAAATGATAAACCCACAGTTATAAGTATGAATGAAACAAATTCAGTGAGACAATTCTCTGTGTATTTATCATCATTCTCTGGTTTTCATTTGGTTAACAAAATTTGGTATATGTATCTGATATATATTTTATTAGATAACCTTCATAAGTAATGACAGCTACTAGATGCTAATCAATAATTGAACTATACAACTTCAAGTGAATTCACAGAAATTCTGATAATATTCAGGCCAAAAGTCATCTGAGATATGGAAGTACAGTCACAAAATGTACATCTACATTTTCATGTTTATTACTATACCATAGTATTAAACATTCTACATATTATTTAAGGAATATCTGCCCCATCAGGTGAAATTGTATATAGCTTGATTTCAGGAACTTTCTGTTTTAAGTATGTCCCTTTAATACAGCATAATCCCTTTGTGGGACAACAGATGGCTCTGGAGAGTGTCCAGCACTTTCTAGTTTTCAAGTCTCATTTGACAAATGTATCCTGCCTAGATCTACCAGTCTAAAGTGTTATATCTCAAAATGTGCAAAAATGATGTGCAGGCTCTGTTCACCTCTGTTCCATAAGGAGAAATCTGCTTTTAAACCACTAAATCCATGGTATGGTTCTGACAGGACCTCATGCATTAGAGACATCCCTAAAATTGTTCATGTTTATTTGATATATATAATATTTGGGAAGTTTGTAATTGAATAGAACTCAATTAATTAGCTAATTGGATAGGTCTGTTTTATAATATATATATATATATATATATATATATATGTACATGTATGTATTATGTTTTTTGAGACAGTGTCTCTCTTTGTAGTTCAACCTGGCCCTGAGCTCACCATGTAGCCCAGGCAAACCTCGAACTCAGCAATGCTCCTGCCTCTGCTTCCTGAGTGCTGGGATTACAGGCATGAGACATTATGCCAGTATTGTGGTATGTGGTACTGACTGCTGGTTGTGGTATTGTTATATGTGGTTACCGGGTATTGAACCAGGGACCTTGTGCTTGTTAGGCAGGCACCAGAAGCACTGAGCTAAATCTCCAACCCAGTTTGTTCTATTCTTGTATAGGCTTTAGTAGTAAAATGAAGGCAAAACAATCATAATCCTTTACTTCCTGTATCAAATAGGTATAAATAAATTTTTTTTTTGGTTCCACTGAAATTTAATTCCAACTGACAGGGGACTGAGAGGAATTTAGTCTTGCCTTCTAATAATACCTTTGCCTTTCCCAACATGTTCTGATTTAGTTGAACAACTCATGTATGCATAATTAAAAACTAGTAAATTAGCCAGGCCTGGTGGCTCACGCCTGTAATCCCAGCACTCGGGAGGCAGAGACAGGAGGACTGCTGAGTTCAAGGCTTGCCTGGGCTACACAGTGAGGTCAGAGCCAGCCTGAACTACAAAGTGAGACCCTGTCTCAAAAAAAACTAGTAAGTTAATTAAAATGGACAAGTTGGTGTTGATGGCTACAAAAGCCACTAAAGTTTTCAAGTTGATTAATTGTACCATTATATTACTCACCCTATATATCACTGAAGTTTTTAAAAAATTAATTTGCACTTCTCATTAGAGAATAAATCTATATAAATAAAAATTTATGAAGTTTTTCACATTCAGTATAGTTTTTATTGAAATCAATATTTCTTTTGGCTGAATCTGAAAAATATTTAAGGGCCTCATTTAAAAATAACTACCTCATATGTATGCCTTTCATGTTTTGCAGGACTGGGGATTGAACTCAGGACCTTATGCTTACCAGCCAGGTGCAGTGCCATTGAACTACATTTCCAGCTATAAATATGGCTTTTTAAAGTTGAATGTGATATTAAATTATGGTTCCAAGAATTGTCCTAATGCATTTATTCAGTATTAGACACAGAAGCATTAGTAAATTTTTAGCTTTTTATCCCAGAGACCTACTTTAAATTCAGTTTTGATTGGTAGAATTGTGTTGCTGAGACTTGAATGTTTCATACTTCTAAATAAATTCTTATTATTTGTGTATTTATTCTATGAAAGAAATTCCCAGAAAGGAGTCAAAATATCATAGATTTAAATTCACTTCGCTTTTTAATATATTGTAATAGATGTAATAATTCAGTGTGTGAAGGGTTAGCCTGATAAAATATTCTTGATTATTGTAAAATATACACAGCATCATGCCTTATCTACACTATTTTACAAGATTCTGGAAAATTGTCAACAAGAGTAGGTTAAGGAGAAAATCATCTTAATCCACTGTTTACGAAGCAGTTCCAAACAGACAAGGAATGTAAACAGTGCAATTTATCATTTGAAAACAACTTTGACTTTAATTTTTTATAACATAAAAAAAGGAGTAAGCTGGGCCACAGGGTTAGCTCAGTGGTTCTGGTGTCTGGCTCGCAAGCTCAAGGTCCTGAGTTCGATCCCTGGTAACCACATAGAATGCTGGGCGTGGAGACTCACACCCACCAGCTATCAATACCACATACCACAGTGTTGGGCGTGGTGGCTCACGCCTGTAATCCCAGCACTCGGGAGGCAGAGGCAGGAGGATTGCTGAGTCCGAGGCTTGCCTGGGCTACATAGTGAGCTCAGAGCCAGCCTGAACTACAAAGAGAGACCCTGTCTCAAAAAAAAAAAAAAAAAAAAGGAGTAAACTTTTGCCATTGATGTTAAGTATGCATTGAATGTTTAGGCAGTTTCCATCATTGTATTCAAATCTCAAAACAGTGAATCTTCACTAGATGGAGAAGGCAAGAGTCTTGCTTGTCTGTGTTTTATATAACCTGGCTTATGACAACTAATAAATGCAAATAAGAAATATTGGCTAATCATCATGGGATTTCAGTGTAACCAAATCTTTATGTATAATTCCAAAGAAATCATGATTTTTACTGTAGTCTTCAAGTCACAAAAAAATCCCACAAAAATTTAGGTATTACTCTTCACAAGTCAGTCCTGTAAGAACAGGTCTAGAAACTGGAAAACTTGGGTTTTTGTCACTATCAACCTGTTACCCTGGGCAGATCACTTTTCCTCTCCAAAATTCACTTTTCTTACTTATTGAATATGATCCAAGGAAAGATAACCTCTCAGCTCACACTCTATGCAAACCATATTAGCTCCTAATACCTCTGTTAGAAATTAGGCTGTTTTATGATAAGACACTGTCCAAAGTGACAATGTGGTGAAGGCGTTACTATGAATACCTCCAGTAATCTTAAGTACCTTCCAAATTCAACATGGATCCCAAGCCTGTCATATAATTAAACACTGTACATGACTTAGTTTCTAGGGGGAAAAATCAGCTCAACAGTACAAACTAAAATCTATAAACACAACATTTTGCTCTTCTGGAATGAGATATAGTCCCATATGTTTCCTGTTAGCAAAATTTATGGCTAAAGAAATAAAAAATCATAAAGTCATTTCCCAAACTTTACTTAATAAGGTAAAAGTTTAACCTACTTCTGGACTTCTAATATATATTTTTCATTCAATGTACAATTACTTGACATTGCAAAGGTGTGACAGTCCCAGTAGACAAAGGATACATATTTAGTGTTTTAATTACTTGAAAGATGTAAGTGGGAAAAAATAGTAATTATATTTGTATGAGACTGTAGTTTGATTAAACTAAAGACAGACATTCGAACTCTAGAATAATGATATTAAGTAAGATGTGCATATTGTGCTAGATTTTTATTCCTAAGATTGTTTTTAGATATAACATTTTATTATAGAATCTGCACTTTTAGATACTATGCTGTTTTGAATTTATCAATGTATACATTTCAAATAAGCCACTAATTCCTGGTCCAAATCTTCTTGCTTAGCTAAAATTGTTTTTTAAAAGTGCTTTCAAAATAGAAATATAAGGCTAATATGATTTTCTATGCCTCTATTTATGCAACTGATATTGAAAACTACAGGCCAAGCGCTCATATGGCTTAAACCAAAATTACGTATTTGGCCTGATTTGCAATGGCTAAGAAGATACCTTTACATGTAAGCCTTTCATCATCATACTGATTGGCAGTCCAGAAGGAAAGGACTAGAAATATGTTGAATTCACTTGAAGTAAAAAGAAAAGGAAAAGGTACGTTCTTGAGAGTTGTTCCCAGGATCTAAAATATCTGAGCTATGATTGTAAATAAAGTAACATCAAAGATAAAGCCAATCCTGTGACCAGATGCCTCCGAACTCACAAGACTGCTTTTCGGGGAGAAGGATTCTCTTTCAGCAGCCACTTTTTATGCAAGCTTTCAAGAAACACCAAGAGAGCAGGAAACTTGTCAGCTACCACTGGCAAGCAAATAATGAGCCAGGACTCCTGCGTGCACGTCAGGAGGGCTGGCTCTGAAGAGATGGAGCAGTGCAGGGATGGAGACCACAAGCACTTGGCTGCACAAGTCCCAGTGCTTTCCACCGGTGGCCCGGTTGTTTTCCAGGACCTTGGGTAGCAGCCCTGATGCAATATAGCTTCTGTCCCCAGTGTCAATGCACAAAAAAGGTGAAGATCATGAGGCTGATAACCGTGAAAAGCCCGGGTGGTGGGACTACACTACTGTCATTCAGTTTTACTCAGCAGGCCTTTGCCAGTGAAAACACCCCAGGAAATTTTTGTTGGCAACTGAAGCTTCCCTTCCTCTTGTTTCAGACCACACCGGGTTTGTGGTTATTAGTTCATGCTGAGATTCTCTCCTGTGTTTTCTGTGTCATCAGTCCATCCTAAATCAAGAAGCTTCTCTACTTGAAATAAAACTGCTCCAACCACAGTATCAGATGATTCCCTCCTTTCCTCTTTCTTCTTCACTACTATTTCATTTAGATGGAATATGAATCATGTTATGAGACAGACTCACACAAATGCTGAAGTGAATTCAGTTGATGTGTTAGAAATCTGAATGCAATACTCACTAACAATCTTCCAGCGAGCAATTTTTATCACATTATTCTGTTTATTTTTAAATCATCCTTTGTCTTAAGAATGTTGAAAAATAGATGAGTAATATTAAAATGAGGATGTGATTGTCTTAAGGTGGTTAGAAGTTTAGCTCTACTTTACTTTCTCATTTTCTCTTTGTGTCTTTGCGAAGATTGTAGCTACAAAAGTGGAGGAGAAGCTGTGAAGGAAGCTTCAGAGGTGAGCAATTGGGGCTTCAAGGCTCACATGTAGCGGCCTACTGTTCCAGCCACAGGGGAAGTATTTGCAAGTACCACCTAGATGCTTCTTAGTGGCAATTCTAATGTTTTCTCTGGAATAAATCAGAAACTTCAAAATCATGCAATTTTTCATTTTCATAATTCCATGAAAATTTGGCTGTCTGGAGTCCTACAGCTCCCAGTGAAGTATGACTGGGTGTGAACTGTGTAGGGCCCCCAAGGCTGGAGAGGCCCAATGTTCCAGGCATGGCAGGGATGGCAGCACACAGACCCCTCTGGAGTTAGGGGAGCCTGGTAGGTAGGAAGGCTCAACCCTGCACGTATGTGCCTTGCTATCTTGGGCATCTGGCCTGAGTCCTCCATCCGCTAGTGCAGAGTGAGCATATGGATTCCCAACCCTCTGGTACAATCAAATTCAGTGATAGGTCCTCTGTGGACTTCATGGGGAAACTTGATCTGGGTTTTGTCCAATGTGGTTTGACATCAGAAACATGGAAAGAATTAAGTTTGTGAACCGAGGAACCATTCATTTTCTCAGAGGTTCCTGGATAGGAAAGAATTAGACAAGCATGGACACAGCCCTCCTTGACTCTAAAAATCATAGCCTATGGGCTTTGACTCCTAAATATTGAGGCAAATGTCCTATTTATTCGTGTATATTAGAGTCCTGTCTGCCCACCTGTTGAGACAGGTTTGTCTGTGACCTCCCATGACCTCTGGGGATAACCACACTTCCTGCCAACACACAGGATCCTCCTGTGCCTGGCCTGTTCTTAGTGAGACTCTCTCTCAACTTATTTCTGATTCTCACCAAATTCTTTAACTGTTTGGTCCAGAATTTCACACATCAGTTTGTCTAATTCATGCAATCTCACATAAATAGTGCAGTAACACATGGTAAAGAGCTCCTGAAAATACTGCAGTTAATTATTAAATGTTTCCAACCTGGAGGGGTTGACGCTAAATTTAGCTCCTTCTTTTTTACGATCCACCAGTTTTTTCATGATATTGTCTAGAATGGTTGAAAACTTGCTGTTCCTTCCTTGTGTTTAATAGAGATTGATGCCGCAGTGTCTGAGGAGGAGACAACGAAGGCAGCTTCAGATATCGGCAGGAACAGCTGCTCAGACACAGGGGAAACAGTGCTAGCAACATCTGAAATAGTGAAAAAATGTTCTAGACTCTGGAAATCTATTTATAAAAAGAGAGCTTGGCAGTTTTCCACATATATAATATTAAATTAAGCTTTATTTGATTAGCTCCTTATTTAACATTCAGTTGTATCTATACTTAGGAACCAGAGATGGCAGGTACATGGGAAGACTATGAAAATTTTAGGGAAGATCTAACTCCCCTGAAGAGTGCATGGGCGGAGAAGGTCATCCATCGATTCCCCACGCTGCCGATATGAGATTCGGGCCTTCACAGCCCTCCATTGTCACTACCTCTGCCTGCAGCAGAGCATTGACTGGGCATATTTTTATGCCTATTGCTATGTCTTTGGAGAAAGTTTTATTTTTCCTGAAAAAAAAGGTTTGCTTTTTCTGTAAAAGGCGATAAGATACTTCTGAAACTAAATCAGAATGGATAAGGTTATCCAGTGGTGGAGTGGGCTGATTCTGGGGATTACATGGATGACGAAGGTCACAATCCAGCAGGGGCTGTAGCTTATCTATGTCAGGTAAATGTAACTGAGATGACTACTATAGGAAAGAATTTAGCTCCAAAGCAGAAATTCAATACCAAAGAACCGAAAGTGTCAGAACTAGATGATAGATGAAAGAAGCATAAAAAGTTAACCCCAAGCTCAATTCATGTTAATCAATATATCATTAGTTCCTCTTAACAGAGCTGTCTTCATGCTAGAACTCTCTTTTGCAAAGCCAGGACTCTCCATTCTGAAACTTTAATACATCTCTTGGAATGTGCTCATAAATAAAGTACATAAGGTACGTTCTTTTCCTTTGTGACTAAAAGAAAGCAAAGATTTGTTCCCTTTCAAGAAGCACTGGGAAGCTCACCATGAGCTAAGGTAGCAGATTCACCATTTAATAGAACCCTCCTAATGTCCTTATGATTCATATATATTTTAGACACGTTTAAAAGAAATACAGAACTGGGGCCGGAGGGTTAGCTCAGTGGTTCCGGCGCCGGCCTCACAAGTGCAAGGACCTGAGTTCGATCCCCCGTAACCACATATAATGCTGGGCGTGGAGACACGCCCACCAACAATCAATGCCGCATACCACAATGCCGGGCGTGGTGGCTCACGCCTGTAATCCCAGCACTCAGGCAGAAACAGGAGGATTGCTGAGTTCGAGGCTTGCCTGGGCACCATAGTGAGCTCAGGGCCAGCCTGAACTACAAGGCGAGACCCTGTCTCAAAAATAAAAAAAAAAAAAAAAAAAAAGAAATACAGAACTGGACACAAAGGTACATAGCTCTAATCTCAGCACACTGGAAGGAGGAGGCAGAAAGACTGCAAGTTCAAGCCCAACCTGGGGAATTAGTTACTTAGTGAGGCCCCGTCTCAAAATAGAAAATGTTAAAAGCTGAGCATGTTCCTCAGTGTGAAGACCTCAGGTTTGGGTCCATGCTGAGATTCACGCTGAGATTCTCTCCCGTGTTTTCCATGTCAATAAATTCAGTTCTGGAGGGAAAAAGCACTGAGAAAACTAATGTAAACAAAAACAGGGTTGGATGATCTAGCATAGTTCTAGGTGGAGACAAAGTGACAGTTCCTTCTAAATGCACCTTCACTGGGGAAAGACTCAAACAAGTATCCTACTGTCTACCTCTGCCAGCTCTGAAAGGCAGGAACCAAACATGCTCACCACATCCCGCTAAGGAAAGAAAACAAGCCATGACTTGCTCCGTTGTAGATGTCTGATGCTGGCACCCCACTGACTACAGAGAACATGTCACTTCTTTCCTTGAGTCAGATTCTCAGCCATTTCCCTCACTTCTGCTCATGCTGTTCTTCTCTCAGTCATCTAGAAACTACAGCAGAACCTGGATATCAGAGTACACAGTTTTACGGATAAGAAAACACTGTTGAATTTTGTCTTGCAGACCACTTACTCCCAAGTTATCTTTCATAAAATGACAGTTCATTTGTTTTTCTCTAAGTTTCTACTCTGTTGCAGATTGAAACTGTAAAAATTGAAAAAGAATAAATATGAATCACGCAGAAAAGTATAACTAAAATTCATCATGTAAAACATAAGACACTATTTTTAAGTTAAGACCAATAAATATAAAATTAATCTTTGATTTAAAGAAAGTTCCCTAAGCCTTATATTCCACTTCTCTATTCATCGATCTGTGGCCCTGTAGGAAACATCAGGCATAATTGCACCAGCTGTAAGCACATTTTGCATAGCACT
>PVIC010051396.1:0-12497 GCA_004025085.1 Thryonomys swinderianus
CGCTGTGGACACCGAGGATGGCCCAGGGCTGTAGGGTCCGGGCCTGTCGGCAGAACCAGGTCCCGAGGCAGTGAGGGCCGCAGGTGCCTGAGCAAACACCCGGGGGAGGGGTTCTTCCTCCTCTGCGTGCTCTGCTGGGTCAAGGTTCCTGGAACTCGTGCTCCATCTACCTTGAATTCCCTGTGTTGCCCAAGCTGGCCTCCAATTTGAAGCAATCCTCCTGTTTCAGGCTCCTGAGTGCTGGAGATGTAGAATTGTGCCTTCATGTTTAGCTGGTTTAAACTGACTTTAGTTTCAATTCTAGAATTTCATGCAGTGGAATAAGCGTCGCACAATAGGTTGCTTGTGTAGACAGAACTGAAACAAAGCCAAAGAAAGAAAACGCAGATCGATTATTTCACAGTTACTTTCCTTGTAAAGCGGGGACAGTGAACTGGAACCGTTGAAAAATAACTGATTAACATGAAGTTATTTCAGGTTACCCATTCTGTGTGAGGATTAAGGTAGAGGGACCTTCATTATCGTGCTGGCCAGTTTGGGAGATGTGGTTTTATCTCTTGTTTTTTCTGGCTTCATGACAGGTCATGCCTTGGCTTCCTCAGATCGTGCGGAACTTTATTTTTTTAAGGTTTTTTTTTGTTTTGTTTTGGGTTTTTTTGAGGCAGGGTCTTGCTTTGTAGTTCAGTCTGGCCCTGAGCTTACTATGTAGCCCAGGCAAACCTCAAACTCACAGCAGTCCTCCTGCCTCTGCCTCCAGAGTGCTGGGTTTACAGGCGGGAGCCACCACGCCCGGCATTGCTGTGTATGGTACCGGGGTTGGAACTCGGGACCTTTGCTTGCCAGATAGACGCCAGAACCACTGAGCTAAACCCCTGGACTCGTGTGGAACTTTAGCCTGTGTGACTCCATTTTGACTTGAGGTCTGAGCAGCTGGAGCCCTGTGTAGTAGCTGAGTTCCAAACAGCAGCTTCCTGTAATACTTATTTCCAGTCCTTTCAAGTATAGCCCTAGAAGTGGAACTGTTAAGCCCTACGGTGTTTGTTTAACTTTTTAAATAACTACACTCTGTTTTCTGTAGCTGCTGACGCCTTTTATGTTCCCACGAGCAATATATAAGGAATGTCAGCAGTTTCTTCACGTGCTCAGCAACATGTTTATTTTTGTTTTTTGAGATGGGCTGGCCTTGAACACACTGTACAGCCCTAGGCTGGGCTCTAACCCATGGTGATCCTCCTGCTTCAGTCTCCCTGACAACTGCCAGGATTACAGGCAAGTGCCACCATGTCAGCGGCCCCTGAGCATCTCGTGTGTCCCAGGCCCTGGCAGGAAGGCAGTGAATACACTAACTGCCAGCAAGAAAAGTCAAGAATACTTTTTGAAACTTCCTTGTTTCTAACTTCCCTTATGAAGTTAAACCCGGGCCTGAATTCTCATGGGCCAACTCCCAAAGGGCACCTTTAGGTGGGGCTGTGCTCAGTCTCTGATCCCCTGGCAGCTGCTACCTGGCTTCGGTCCCACCTGCCCGCCCAGGGCCCAGGTTTTACAATCCCAGCCTAAGTAGCTGATGTGTGTTTGCTTTAGGACTCGGAGCTGAGACCAGCGGGGTCACTGGCTCTCCTGCTCCTGTGCCTTCGGCTTCCTCTCTCCACATTCAAAACAAAAAAAGTCTTAAAACCTCCCCAGATCCCTTGAAGAATAGTCAGAGAAGGTGCTCCCCTTTTCAGCCCAGGCATCTGGGGCGCGGGTAGGGAACGCACATCAGTCTGAGCGCCCAGAGCTTTGGAAATGACTCAGTGACCTGGCGGTGCCTGTGTGTGAGCCAACTGCATCCCCAGGAGCTGTGAGATCTCTGAACTCCTGGCTGGCAGGCACTGCCCACTTGTTCCAGGGGTAGAGTTGGGTGTGGACAGGCCGGGGCTGGCACGGGTGGCACTGGACTCCACTTGGGCTAGCTGCTGGCCATCCCCACAGGCACTGAGCTCGCCCCCCGGGAGAATGGGCATTCCTGATGGCTGCTGGTTTAATTTTCAGCATTAGACCCGTGGGTGTCAAGACCACCCTGCACCTCCCTGCAGGGGACACAAGGTGCCAGGCGTTTCCTTGTCAGGCTGGCCCACCCACAGCTGATGGGGGTCATCCCACCACTCAGGCGCAGGCTGGAGGTCACTGCGTGGCCTAGCGCCCCTGTCTTTTCCTGTGCTTACCTCTGCTTTGTGAGGCTTCCAGAGGGAGAGCCCGTGCCCGGGCCCCTGTGCGGCCGAGGGACTTCCCTTATCTGCAGGTGCCCGGCGTCTTGCTGGCACTTGGTACTGGGCTTCTGTTGGCTACCAGGAGCCTCCCACCCGCCTCTCCCAGGGCTGCCTTCTGCCGCCATCTGTCTGTTCTGTGCTTGAGTTTCAGGCTGGGAGGAGAACAGTGGCTGGGAGGAAGCTGGAAGCCCTCATTCGAGTGGGGTGACATTGGTTCCTCAGGAAGGACCCAGTGGCCTCTTCTCTGGGAGGCAGGGGACAGTGCCCCTGCCCTGGTACAGCCGGCTCATGACCCTTCTCTCCGCAGCTCTGGAGAAACAGAACACAGCGCCCCCCCGCCTATCGGGGGCCTCAGCTACGTCCAGGGCCAAACCCGAGCCCCTCTGGTCACCCACACCGTGGGCCAGTGCCTGGACGCCACGGCACAGAGGTTCCCCGACCGCGAGGCCCTGGTCGTCCTCCACGAAGATGTCAGGCTGACCTTCGCCCAGCTCAAGGACCAGGTGGGCCCGGACCTGGACACTCGGTGCCTGGGCTGTCCTGGCTGGGTGCGGACGGAGCGCACGCGTGACTGCGGGGCGCCCAGGAGCGTGAGGGCTGGCGGGAGGGACAGGGCCGAGGCAGAGGGGGTGCCTCGGGAGCTCCTGCGAGACTCGCCGGCTCCCCGGCAGACCCGCTCGGTCCTGTCCTGTCCCTTTGTCCAGGTGCCTCTGACTGGACCAGGGGTGGGAGTCGGGGTCTCTTCCTGTTGGCCGTGTCTCACGCTCTGTGCCCCATCTCTGCACCAGGTAGACAAAGCTGCTTCCGGTCTGCTGAGCACTGGCCTCTGCAAAGGTGACCGGCTGGGCATGTGGGGACCCAACTCCTACGCCTGGGTACTCATGCAGCTGGCCACTGCCCAGGCGGGCATCATCCTGGTGAGGAGGGGTCCTCCTGCCACCTGGGGTGTCGGGGAGACGTCACTGAAGGGGAGCTCTAGGCTCTTTGCCCTCATGCCAAACTCATACCTGGCTGGTTTCGGACCGGTGTTTCTTTCTCCCAAGGGCCGCCAAGCAGCTGGCGGTGGGGGCGAGGCCGCCTCGTACCTTTGAGACTGGCGGGGCAGCAGAGGGCTGAGTGTCTGATCAAGACACTGAGGCGCCTTTGCTGTCCCCCAGGTGTCTGTGAACCCGGCCTACCAGGCTATGGAGTTGGAATATGTCCTCAAAAAGGTAGGACCCGTGCCTGGGGGTGGGACCCTGCTGGAGCCTGGGCAGGGCGTCTTCCAGGTGCCACAGAAGCGACCAGCATGGGGAGGTCATGCTGGGTGACCCTGTGGAGGCTGCAGTCCGCGGAGGGGCGGAGCTCAGACCCGGGTGTGGGCACCGGGTGGTGTGTCCGGGGGATAATGGCCACGTGTGTGTATCTGTCTTCCAGTGGGGTGGGCTGTGGGTGCTGGGGGAACCACGAACGCACATGAGACAGAGCAGCCGGTCGGGGAGGACCCGGAAGCCCATCTGGAGCTTCCTGCTGATCAGCTGGGGGCCCCCCTTCCACAGGTGGGTTGCAAAGCCCTCGTGTTCCCCAAGCAGTTCAAGACCCAGCAGTACTACAACATCCTGAGGCAGATCTGCCCGGAACTGGACAAGGCCGAGCCGGGGGCCCTGAGGAGTCGGAGGTGGGTGTGTCCTGGACTTGGGGAGCAGGAGGCGGCACCTCACCCCTTACCGACCTCGGGGCGCGGCCCCCCTTAGCCCCTGGCTCTCCCCAGGCTCCCGGATCTGACCACAGTCATCTCGCTGGACGCCCCCCTGCCGGGGACCCTGCTGCTGGAGGAGGTGGTGGCGGAAGGTGGCACGGAGCAGCGCCTGGCGCACCTGCGGCACGCCCAGCAGTTCCTGTCCTGTCACGACCCCATCAACATCCAGTTCACCTCGGTAGGGCACAGGTGTCCAGGCCCGTGCCCGGCTGGCACCTGGCCGCTGCCCTGTGCCCTCCCCACGCCCTGCTCCCGGAGCCCCCACTGCCCCTGCTTCCTCCCAGGTCCCACGCTCCTTCAGGCGGTGGTAACAGACGGGAAGGAGGCCGAGCTGTCTGCCTCTCTTCGCAGGGGACAACGGGCAGCCCCAAGGGGGCCACCCTCTCCCACCACAATATCGTGAACAACTCCAACTTGATCGGCCAGCGCCTGCGCTTGCCCGGGAAGGTGAGCTGCTCGTGGGCGGGGCTTCGAGGCCGCGAGCCCCAGCGGGGATGGGGCGGCTTTGCCGGGCGCCTGCTGCTGGCCCGAGCACCCCGTGACAGACCGGCCTCCTGTATCTGCCTCTAGCCACCGCAGGAGTTACGGCTGGTCCTGCCCAGCCCCCTGTACCACTGCCTGGGCTCCGTGGGGGGCACAATGGTGTGTATGCTGCACGGTGTCACCCTCCTCCTGTCTTCGCCAAGCTTCAGTGGCAAGAAGGCACTGGAAGCCATCAGCAGAGAGAAGTGGGCATTGGTTGCCAGGCTACCCGTGGGCTGATGAGACTCCGACTCCTTTCTCCCGGGCCCTGACCCCTTACCAGGAGACCCAGGCGGGGGTCGTAGGGGAGACCCCGGAGTCCTGGCTCAAGCTTCTCGTGTTCCCCTCAGCTTTGGCTTTACAGTGGGGCAGGGTGGGGGAGCGGGACTTCCTTCACCTCCAAGCCTAATTTGGAGACCCCCTCTTTACCCAGAGGATCCTTCCTGTATGGCACCCCCACGATGTTTGTGGATATCCTGAACCAGCCAGACTTCTCCAGTTATGACCTCTCATCCATACGAGGAGGTGGGGTGGGGCCAAGAATAGTCAGGGTGAGGAGGGAGCAGGAAGGGGGGTTAGAAATGTGGGTGGGAGCCGGGCATAGTGGCACACACCGATGATCCCAGAACTCTGGGAGGCTGAGGCAGGTGGGTTGTAAGTTCAAGTCCAGCCTGGGCAACTTAGTAACTTAGTGTGACCGTCTCTCTCAAGCGCCAGGGCCTTGAGTTCCATCCTCAGTATTGCAAAACTAAGTACGGAAATAAAAAGTCATGGGTGGGAAGGAGGCAAATCCTTGGGGTCCCTGGATGCCAGGCCGAGGACAGCCGTTGGGTAGAGGTGGCCCAGGATCCGGAGAGAGAAGGGAACGCCCTGCTCTGGATAAGCGGCCCAGGGGACCTATCTGCGGGGCCTGTGCGAGCGGTGTGGGGACCGAGTCAGCCTCCCTCTGACCCAGGTGTGATCGCCGGCTCCCCTGCGCCCCCGGAGCTGATCCGGGCCATCATCAGCAAGATGGACATGCAGGAGCTGACGGTGAGCGGTGGCTGGAGCGGCTGCAGGCGGGGAGGGAGGGGGCGTGGCAGAGGTGCCAGCCGGCGGAGGCCGGGCGACTGCTGAGCTCCCAGCACCTAGCGAGGCGCGGGGAGAGGGGGTGGGCAGTAAATGTTACACAGACATAAATTTACTTTTATAGAAATCTGGGGCAGAAACGCAGCATGGAAGGCTGTGCGGCGAAGCGCTGGTGTCCGGGTAGAGCCTCCTGGCCGGCGAGGGCCTGCAGTGGCTGGGACAGGGTTCGAAGTTTGTTCCCAGCGGTGGGGACAGGGGAGCGTGACCCTGGGGATCACCTCCTCCTGGGGGTGTCGGCAACAGCTTCTCCGAGGGGAGCCCCGCAGGGCCGGGCGCGAGGGCTGGGGGGTGCTCTGCGTCCCCCCGGGCACGGTCCGGAGGCCTGCCAGGGCGTGGCGGAGGAGGCTGTGGAGAAGGTGCGGGTGGCGGGGGGGTCAGTAGTCTCTCCGGCAGGAGGCAGAGGCCGGTCACCAGGACTGGCCGCGTCGGAGCTGCGGGGAGGTCAGGGCGGCCGTCAGGACTCAGCAGCGCGCGCGGGGTGCGGGGCAGGGTGCGGGACCTCGCCTCCCGTGCGGCGGCCTCCCCTCCCCCCCCCCTTCGAAAATGAGGCTCGGCCTGCCCGGCTCCCACCTGCTCAGCGGCGGCCCGTTTTCTTGGACCGCTTGGTGGGGAACTTGCAGCTGCGGAGGGCGTCGGTGTCACGGATGTGCTGGCCTTGGAACCTGGCGGGCGACGCGCAGGTGGCATCCGGACGGGAAGCCTTGGCCTCCAGCCACCTGGAGGGACATAGAGCTGCTGATAAGGAAGCAGTGGCGGCGCTGGCGGCGGGGAGGGGCAGGGAGCCACGGGGCCAGCGAGACTAAAATCTATCTGTGTGTGTGTGTGCGTGTGTGTGTGCGCGTGTGTGTGTGTGTGTGGTGTGTAGTGAGTGCATTGAAGCCAGGGCCTTTGCTCTGAGCCACGTCCCCACCCTCCCCCACCCTCTTTAGTTTTGGAGACACTAAATTGGACTGGGCTCTAATTTGCTCGGGCCTCAACCTAGCAGGGTGCTGGGATTAGATATGCACCACCATACCCGACTTCATCTTCATCATAAAAATGGGGAAACTGAGGCTCCGCGCCTAGGAGTAGATATAGGAGTCTGCCCGGGATGTCCTAGCCCAGGGCCACCAAGCCGGGGTGCGTGCGGGGTGACGCGGGGCATTCTCACCGCCGGAGACCCCGGAGCTGGCAGGTGCACTTCCAGGGGTTGCTGGTGAGGGTGAGGGTCTCCAGGTTGTCAAAGGGGAAGTTGGGGGGCAGCTGGCTCAGGCGGTTGTTCTCCAGGTGGATGTGTTTCAGCGTGGTCACACCCAGGAAGGCGCCATCCGAGAACTGGGGAGGCGAGGAGACAGGAGTGAGTGTCCGGCCCTTGGCCTGGCCCTTCCCAGCACAGCCCCCGGAGGCAGGGCCTGGCTTTGGACAGAGCACTGGCCCTTGGAGCAGTTTCGTTCTTTCTCCCTCACTTCCTTTTTCTGAGAGAAGGTCTCGCTATGTAGTCCAGGCTGGCCTGGATCTCACTATGCAGCCCGGGATGGCCTTGACTCCTAGCAACCCTCCTGCCTCAGCCTCCTGAGTGCTGAGATGATGGCCGTCCACTACGAAGCCCAGTTCGCAGTGGCAGCTCTGACCAAGCTGTCTGGATGGTCTGATCCCTCGGGCTCTCTCGGAGGCTCGTGTTGTTTCCAGTGTGCCGATGGCAAAATGGAAAAAGTTCTGTCCTTGGCCAGAGCACGCTGCAGTAGCCACGGGGCCACACCCTGCTCCCTGCACAAACACTGGTCCTGGGGAAGAAGCCAGAGTTTGGACCCAGCAGCCCAGGCTGGCACACAGTGAACCTGGGCAGTGCCCACAGTGGGGTGGGCAGTGGGCCAGGGTCCCGGGACTTCCTCCAGCTCTGTCCTCAGTGCCTCCTGGCTGCTGCCAGATGCTATTTGTAGACACCTTGGTGGACTTCGGCCAGTTCGGCGGCCCCAGAGGAAATGTCCCATTGGTGCCCACACATTGGCCCTGGCAACAAGGCTCCTGTCTGGCCTCCCCTGCCCAAAACAAACCCTGGTAGCTTGTTTTGCTACCTGTCAGGCCACTCCTGCCCTGGTGGGGACAGCGGCTGCCTCCTGTATCTGGGCAGGGCTGGCTGCCGCCCAGGTGGGGTCTGCCCATCTCTGGGTTGGCACCCTCTCCTGCATTCTGAGCTGAGGTATGATATTCTCTTTGAGAAAGGGTCTTGGTGTGTTGTTCAGGCTAGCCTTGAACTCATGGTGATCCTCCCGCCTCAGCCTCCCAAGTGCTGAGATGACAAGTAGGCGCCACCAACCCTCACCCTCGTCCTGGTCCCTCCCCAGCCTGCCCAAGCCCCGGTGCCAGGGGGATGTTCCAGTCCCGTCCAGTGCGGCCCAAGCTGCTTGGCGTCCCAGGGCAGAAGGGCGAGGGAAATCTGATGACAGGGTGGCCCGCAGTCTGGGGGCGATGGGGGAGACCCTGAGGTCTTGAGCCAAGGGTGGCAATGCCATGCTTGGGAGCCTTTGCTTTTCTAGGGAGCCTGTGAGTGCTGTGAATGGAGGTTTGGCCCTGTGTCTCTGTTTCCCCACTCACTGCAGTGAGCCTGAGGGTGCTGAGGGCTATATGTGGAACAGAGGAGTCTGGGCAGCACCCTGCCAGGCCTGGGGGCGGGGACGGCGGGGGGGGGGGCCAGGGAGGGCTTCCCGGGGGTCAGCGCTCCCCCTGCTGGCCCTGTTCCACCCCGGTGCACAGGCTGGCCCGCCGCCGGGAACAGGGTCTCTTTGTGGACCTGATTTCCCAGCTCCTTCGAAAACAAACCTCCCTTTATGGGACCTGCATCTCCCGAGACTGGGCGGGGCCGGAGGAAGAGGCGAACGCCCGCCTCGGGCAAGGTTTGAGAGCTCGGCCGTTTGTGGGGCCAGGAGAGCAACTTCTTCTCCTCTATCCTGCAAGGACTCAAGAGGCTGAGACAAGAAACTGGACAGGGATCAGGGTGCCGCTGGTGGTGGGCGATGGGGCACAGGAAACAGGGGCAGAGGTCTGAGCCACAGGGAATCAAGGGGCATGGTGCCCAGCTGCGCTCCCCGCCTGCAGGGCTCTGGGCAGGGCAGAAGGGGCCGCTGGCCACTCACCTTCTCCAGGCTGGTGCTGTCCAGCCACAGGGTCTCCAGGTAGCGGCCGAAGGACTGGAAGGCACCGTCGGGGATGCTCTTCAGCGGGTTGTGTGACAGCTTGAGCTCCTCCACCACGCGCAGCTTGCTCAGGGCGGCCGCCGGGTAGCTGGACAGCTGGTTCCTGTCCAGGTAGAACTTGGCGAGGTTCTCCACGTCGTCCAGGGCGCCGGGCTGCAGGGAGCTGAGCGCGTTCTCCGACAGGTGGAGCCAGCGCAGGTCCTTGGCCCCCTGGAAGGCGCCTGCCCGCAGCTCCCGGATCTTGTTGTTGTTGAGCTGCAGGATGAAGAGGTTCACCAGCGGGGACAGCAGCCCCCGAGGCAGCTCGGTCACTCTGTTGTGGTCCAGGTAGAGGTAGGTGAGCTCGGTCAGGTCGTCGAAGGCGCCGGCGCGCAGCACGCGGATGTCGTTGTGGGACAGGTACAGGTAGATGAGCTGCTTGAGGCCCCGGAAGGCGCCCGCGGCCACCTCCCGGATCTGGCAGTGCTGCAGGTGCAGCGACACCAGGCTCGGCATGGCGCGGAAGGAGTTGGCGGCCAGCACCGGGAAGCTGTTGCGCTGCAGGTTGAGCAGCTTGGTCTTCTCCGACACCTTGGGGATCTTGTGCAGCCCCACCTTGTCGCAGATGACGTGCTGCAGGTCGCCGTGGCAGTGGCAGTTCTGCGGGCAGGCGGCCAGCGCCGGCAGCAGGCCGGCCAGGAGGCCGACGCTGAGCAGGAGCGTCGCTCGGGCCATGGCCGGGGCGCCTGGACCCGGCTGGTGGCAGCGGCGAGGTGTCCGCAGCGCTCGAGTCTCCCGCCCCATTTATACGGTGGCCCTGACCACAGCGGGCAGCCGAGCCAGCTGCTACGTGGAGCATCATCGAGGCCACCGGGCTTAACCCCCTCATGCCCAGAGGTGCGCCGTGCCCGCAGGGCCGAGGGCATGGAGGCCCCTCGTGCAGGCGGCCCCCGCGCAGGGCCCTGGACCTCCCTCCAGCCTGGCCTTATGCTTCCCGCTCTGGGGCGCAGCTGCCTCTCGACCTCCTTCCCTGACATGTTTTAGGGGGAAGGGTGTCTGGAGCCCTGAATCTGCCCCAGAGAGAGGGAGGCGTTTCCGGAACTTATTTGTTTGCTTAAGCCTGAGTCTCCGGCCGCCCCTGAGCTGAGCGCCCCAGACCTGGCGGGAAGGAAGCGCGGCTGGACAGCCGGACGCGTCTCCTGCTCCGCGGAACTTGAATGGGCCGCTTGTGTGGCGCCTCCGCGAGAGCCGCTCCGGCGTCTGGCTCCCCCTTCTGGCTGCGGACTCCAGAGCCCACCTGAGGAGATGGGATCCTTCCGCAGCCTGGGCGCCCCCCTCCGACCCCTCTCCTCCCCTGGGTTTGCTTTTCTGTCCCCGGCACCCCAGCCCCTTTCTCTTAGGGCTGAAATGTGGGAATGAGGGAGGTGACCCGCAAGACTGGCACACACGCCTGGAGACCACAGGCCACTGACCACGGCCAGCGGCACCACCAGCCTCCTTGGTCTCCCCTGAATGTGCCCGCCCAATGCCACCCCTCGTGGTCAGGTTCTGCCCTGGGGGGTCTCAGGGTGGCGGCTGAGTGGCGCCGGGGTGTACTTGGCAGAGACCACACCTGGACGGTGGCGCCAGGACTATGAGACCAGGGAAGGGGCCGGCCGGGTCCAGGCTGCAGGGCCTCAGGGTGCCAGGTGCTAGGTCAGGGGCAGCCTCACCCCGGGGGTGAGGTGCTGGTGCCCACCTGCCAGCTGTGGCGTTCAGGAACAGGGGACTCCACAGGCGTGAGGGGGTGCATGGGGTTGACAGAAGACGCAGGTCACAGCTTGGGCCCTCGGGTGGGCTCTGGGCCACCGGAAGAAGGGATTGGTGCGTGAAGGAGGGAGGGGGCAGTGGACAGGGATCCGCTGAGTCAGAGGCCTTAGCCCCTCTGCCCAGCCCCCACGCCTGCCTCGAGAGTGGGGTCGCCCCGGCCCAGCAGTCCTTGATGGCTTTTGTTTGGCTTCTGGTTTTTCCGTTGTTCAGGATGTTCCAACCACTAAAACCTGGGTGGGAGGTGCCACCGGCGGTTTAGATTCCTGCTCTGGCTATATTTGTACTCCAAAGGAAATAAATTTGCAGGAGCCTCTCCCGAGTTTGGGGGGCACCCAGCCCAAGGTCAGGCACTTGTCCTGAGGCTGGCGGGCAGTGTTGTGTCTGGGCACTCCCAGCCCGACCAAGGCCGGCTGCTTTCCCATCAAGTTCATGAGGCCTTTGGCTTGGAAGGGAAGGAGAGAGGATGTTGTGATTTGAAATCAGGAAGGTGGAGCAGCTTGAGGATGAGCAGCACAGGAGCCACAGACAGACAGGTGGCCGTCTAGGGACAGACGGCTTCCCTGCAGTCAATTTTATGACCAGTCTGGAGCCCCCAGAGAGATCAGTACTCTGCCTCCTGACCCCTGACCTCTGACCCGCCATGCCCCCATCCCTCTGCGGTCCACGCAGCTCCCCCAGACACCCTTTCTGGGCTCTCCAGGTTGTTTATGGAACCACAGAGAACAGCCCCGTGACCTTCATGAACTTCCCTGAGGACAGGCTGGAGCAGAAGGCGGAAAGTGTGGGCAGGGTCATGCCACACACAGAGGTGAGCCTGGACGTGGGTCCCCAGAGCCCCCTCCCACCCTTCAGGGGCATCTCCTGCTCCCTCTGAGAAATGCACGCGGCTCGGAGATGCCACAGCCCGCCACAGGGCTCCGCTGGGGCCCGGCCTGGAGCGGCTGCCAGCTGAGCCTCTCCGCAGCTCCTTCCTGTCTGAGGTGTGTTTTTGCCAAGCCTACTGTCTGTTCGGGGCAGCCGGGGCAGCCTCGGAGAGGGGCCAGGGCACAGACTTTCCTACACAGCTCTTTCTTCTCCACGGGCCCCTCCCGCTCTCTAGCCGAGTTCTGCTTTCCCTGCATCCTGTCCCTTTGGGGATCACGTGCACCTCACCCCAACAGTACCCCTCAAGGTCCAGCTTCCAGTCCAGGCTCCTTTCCTGCCTCAACACTGGTGCTTTCTGCCAGGTGGCCCGGGTTCCCTTGTGGCTGGACAGAGTGCCCATGCTTGCTTCTCACAGCCCTGCCGTCCTCCTGGCGGCGCCCCCACTGGAGGCAACAGGAGGCTTAGTTCTGCCCGGTTCCCCACGGTCAGAGGCCGAGGCAGAGCCTTAGTGCCCTGGCACTGGCCTCTCGGGCCCTGCTTCTTGTTCACACGGCGCTGCCACACTGGCAGGTTAATGGAGAGGGAGGAGACGGCCTTTCCTTCCCCAGGCGTACAGTTCTGCAGCTGGCCTGGCCCTGCTTGGCCTCCTTCTCAGCGACAGCTTCCTGCCCACCATGTCCTCAGCGCCCCCCGCCCAGGGTTGCGCCAGGCTTTCATGCCCAGCTCAAGTGGGTGCCGGCTCCCTTGCCCGGACCTGATGGCCAGAGTCAGGGCCCTACATAGCGGGGGAGGAGGCAAAGCCCCCTCATTCGCTCTGCTCAGCCCGAGGCCACCCTGTCCTAGGCCCAGATTGTGAACGTGGAGACCGGGGAGCTGGTGGCGCTGAACACACCCGGCGAGCTGTGCATCCGCGGCTACTGCGTCATGCTGGGCTACTGGGGCGAGCCGCAGAAGACCTTCGAGGTGGTCAGCCAGGACAAGTGGTACCGCACGGGGTGAGATGGCTGGGGGCCGTGGCGCGGCGGAGGACGGGCC
>PVIC010051397.1:0-12492 GCA_004025085.1 Thryonomys swinderianus
ATCTTTGATCTATTGATTTCACTTATTAGTATATCCTCCAGATGTCTCCATTTGCACCTAAATGGATCGATCTTGTCATTCTTTATGGCAGAGTAATACTCCATTTTGTAAAAAAAACCACATTTTTTTAAAAAATATTTGTTTATTATCCTTTGGACTTCCATTGGATCGGTGGTAATTTTCCTGTTTTCATTCCTAATAGCATGAGTCTGAGCCTTTTCCTTCTTTTGCTTGATAAGCTTGGCTAAAGATCTGTCAATTTTGTTTATTCTTTCAAAGAACCAACTCTTAGATTCATTGATTGTTGGTATGGTTTTCTCACTCTCTATTGCATTAATTTCTGCTCTTATCCTTATACTTTCCTCCCTAGTATGAGCTTTGGGTTTATCTTACTCCTCTTTTTCGAGTAGCATGAGCTTCATTAGTAGGTTGTTTATTTGAGCTGCCTCTGTTTTCCTAGTATAGGCATTCACTGCTATGAATTATCTTTGTAGATCTGCTTTCATTGTGTCCCATAAATTCCTGTATGTTGTACTCGAGTTATCATTTAATTGTAAGAACTGTTTAACTTCTTCTTTAATTTTTTTTTTTCTGTGGCCAACTGGTTTGTCAGTAGTGTGCTGTTCAGTTTCCAAGTGTTTGTGATAATCTTGGAATTTCTTTTGCTATTCAGCTCCAATTTCAAGGCACTATCATCTGACAGTATATATGGGGGTATCTTCATTTCCTTTGCATTTACCTAAAACTGTTCTATGAATTATCATGTGATCTCTTTTGGACAAAGATCCATGGGCAGCAGAAAAGAATGTAAATTCTGACTTTGTGGGGTGAAATACTCTGTGGATACCTATTAAGTCCATTTGTTCAAGAGTTTGGTTTAGCTCAATTATTTTCTTGCTGAGTTCTTGCCTAGTAAATCTGTCTATTTGTGAAAGCTGGGTATTGAAGTCCCCTACTACTATTGTAGTGGTGTTTATGTGGCTATTCATGTCCATTAGTATTTGTTTTATGTAGTTGGATGCATTATAATTTGGTGTGTAAATATTTAAGATTGTTTTTTCTTTATCTTGAGTTTTCCCTGTATAAGCATGGAGTGGTTTTCTTTGTGTCTCTTAATCAGCTCTGGTTTGAAATCTATTTTTTTCTGTAAATAAGAAGGCTACTACTGTTTTTTTGCATTTTCATGTTACATGGAGAAACATTTTCCATCCTTTTACTTTGTCTATGGCTTTCATTCTTAAAAGGTGTGTTTCCTGTTTGCAGCAGATTGTAGGATCTTGCTACTTTATCTGTTCTACTCGTCTGTGTCTTTTAATTGGCACATTGAGTTCATTGCCATTAATGGTTATGACTGATATGGACAGCCTTAGAGCTGTCATGTTTTCCTGTTTTGGGTTCTTTTCTTCTTTGCTTTTGCCCATTCCTCATCAGTTTCTTGTTTGCCTGAATGGGTTGAATCTATTGGGTCTCATGGGTTTATACTTTTCATTATTTTTCTCCAAGATATTCTTTAGAATGTTTTGGTGTGCAGGTTGTGTATATTTGAAGTTATTCAGGTGTTCTTTTTCATGGAAATACCCTATTTCCCCCTCAATTTTGAAGGATAATTTCGTGTAGGTATTCATTGGTATGTATTTCCCTCATAGAACTGCTTTCATTGTGTCGCATTGATACCTGTATGTTGTACTGGAGTTATAATTTAATTGTAAGAACTGTTTAATTTCTTCTGTGACCCACTTGTTGATTTGTGTGCTGTTCAATTACTTACATCAATCTAGGTTGGAAGTTGTTTTCCTTCAAGATTTGAAACACTGGGCCGGAGATTTAGCTCAGTGGTTCTGGCACCTGCCTCGCAAGTGCAAAGTCCTGAGTTCGATCCCGGTGACCATATAGAATGTTGGGCATGGTGACTCACGCCCACCAGCAATCAATACCACACACCACAGTGCCAGGCGTGGTGGCTCACGCCTGTCATCCCAGCACTCGGGAGGCAGAGGCAGAGGCAGGAGGATTGCTGAGTTCGAGGCTTGCCTGGGCACCATAGTGAGCTCAGGGCCAGCCTGAACTACAAAGCGAGACCCTGTCTCAAAAAAAAAAAAAAAAAAAAAAGATTTGAAACACTTCACTACAGGCTCTCTTCGCATTGACTGTTTGGGATTAGAAGTCTGCTGTTATCCTGATAGGCTTCCCTTTGTATATGATTGCTTTCTTTTCTCTAGCTGCTTGCAGTATTTCATTCTTTTACTGGGCATCTGGAACCTTTATATTTATATTCCTAGGTTAGACTTTTTTAAATATAATGACCATTTGGAGTCCTATATGCTTCATATATCTGTGTGTCCAATTCATTTCCTTTCCCTGTGAAGTTTTCCACCATTATCTCTGTGAATAGTTTTTTTTAATGTTTTGCATTATCTCCTCCTTCAATGTCTCCAATCAATCTTATGTTATTCTTCTTTGAATCATCCAGAAACTGTTGCATTGATTTCTTATAGTCCCTTTCCAGTTTCCATAAATTATGCCTTTCCTCTTTATTGGCTGCCATCCTGTCCTCTAGGACTGAAATTTGGTCTTCTACTCAATTCATTTTATCTTGCAAACTTTTGCTCTCTTAATTACTTGAATCTCTATTTGTAGCTGTTTAAAATGTTCCATTGCTTTTGCTATCTCAGATTCTATCATTGTCCCTGATCTCCTCTTTGGATCTATTAATCATATCATTTACCTCGGATAGTGTCTCTGTTTTTAGCTCAGAAATCAGTTCTTATTTCCATTTTACTAAATATGCTTTTGTTACCATCTCAGAGCGTCCTGTCAGTTGATCTTCCATATGCTCTATTTATCTTTTCCCTGAATTCCCCTAGGGTGGGAATCTTTGCATCAGAGTGTTTGAGTTTTTCCTCCTTTCTGAGCCTTTGTCCTTACTGGTGATTTTGGCTTTATACCTGGGCTGCTGTGATCATATGTATAGCCTAAGATCTATGCCCCATATGTATACAATATTCAGGCATCACCCTTTGGAACTAAAAATGTTATCAGAGAGTTGGATAGTTGAAAGATAGGTGAGAGAGAAATTAGAAATAGAATTAATGGAGATATAAAGATCACAAGACCCTGGGCAGCTGATAGAGACTAGAGGACAAAAGAGACAGTTTAGACAAATACAAGACAGAATAGACAGCAGTAGGGCCACTAATATTTATATTCACCCTTCTATAATAATACAGAAGGGAGGGAAGTGAAGACTATATGCATTAACTTAGTTGATGTATACTGACTGGAGAAATGAGGGTGAGAAAACTAAAGGAGAGTAGCAGCAATGGGCAATCAGGGTACTCTTTTCCCTTTCTGGAAAAATAAGAGTGAGCCAGGTTTGGTGTCTCATGCCTGTAATCCCAGCACTTGGGAGGCAGAGGCAGAAGGATTGCTGGGTTTGAGGCTTACCTAGGCTACATAGTGCACTCAGGCCCAGTGTGAACTACAAAGCAAGGCTGTCTCAAAAACAAAACAAAAAAGAGTGTTTGAGAGAGGAAAGAAAAATCCAAGCTTTGGCAGACTGCAATAAGATAGTAGAGGAGGTAAGAGTAGAAGAGTAGGGGAGGGGGGGGAGAAGAAACAGCTACAACAATAGAAAAAAAAAGCCAGAATAGAGAATAGAATGAAATAAAGCCTATTAACAATAAGATGTTCGAGGCATAGACCTGTTGATTTCTGAGTTCTGCTGGGGAATTTTAGGCTCAAAAGTTAAAGGTTCCCTTTCCCCCAAAGTGAGTCAAAGGTCCTTCAGGCGGCCAGAAACTCACCTATGGAGAATGAAGTTCACAGGGGTTTCTTGGCTGATTGGTCGTCCCTTCAATATGTCAGCTGGGGGGAGGGACACAACCGTGTGGTGTGTGAAACCCAGATGAGAAGCTAGGACTGTTGGAATGCTGTGTACACATCCCACTGCTGGCACACTTGGCAGGCCTTGGAGATGCTGTCTGAGCCATAGAAAGACTGTCCCTCAGAGCAGTGGGCAAGGCTCCCTTACTTGATAATGCCAATCCTTTGTCTTCTTTCAGGAACCAAGTTTATAAGTGTTAAAAACAGCAGCTGCTGTGGTCTCATAGGGCTCTTCTCTACTCCATTAACTGGTTCTTGGAGGTGGGCTGTGGACTGTCAGTCTCACACATGTGGTGGTCTCCATGGGTTGGCCACCCCTCACCAGCTGGGAGTCCCAGCTCAGGGAAAGGGGACTCACTCAC
This sequence comes from Thryonomys swinderianus, assembly GCA_004025085.1. Lineage (NCBI taxonomy): Eukaryota > Metazoa > Chordata > Mammalia > Rodentia > Thryonomyidae > Thryonomys > Thryonomys swinderianus. The sequence continues at coordinate 4,245 of PVIC010051397.1, forward strand.
TTGCCCCCTCACTCCATCTTCAATTTTATTTTGCTCTCTTTGATACTTGCTCAGATCTTTGTTTATTTGTTTGTTTGTTTGTTTCTGGAAGAAAAAATTCCCTGCTCTTCTACCCCAAGCTGCTATATTTTTGCTTGGGAACAACAATCTACAGAAAGGGAGAGCCTATGTTTGTTACCTCTCTGCCATCTTCCCAGAATCCCACTCAAATTCTGGAAATTGTTTTCTTCCAAGGTTGAAACACTTGTGATCCAGATGGACTTCTCTTTCTATATGTTTGTTTGTTTTATTTTCTCAAACTGCGTTCAGTATTTCGTTCTTTTGTCAGGTATCTGGAAAGCTGATAATTATATGCATCACAGCCATTTGAAGTCCTCTATTCCTATATGCCTCATTTATCTGTATGTCCATTTCTTTTCCTTTTCCTATGAAGTTTTCTACCATTTTATCTGTGAACATATGTGCTAAAATTTAGAACTTATCAGAAATGTGTTTACAACCTACAGGTCCTTAAAAATAATAGCACCACCATTTGGGAAAAATAATAGCACTACCTTTGGGTAGTTGGGGAGGTAGAGAGAAACAAGGAGAGTGAGAGATTAGAGATGGGTTTAAAAGATCTATACAGGTCACATGGACCTTGGGAACCTCATAGATGCTAGAAGACAACAGAAACAAATGGAACAAATATAAGACAGAACCAACTAAGAACTGCAGAACCTCTAGAGACTATGTACATCCTTGCATAATAACACAGAAAGAAGAAAAATTAGGGAAGACTGAAACCCTTTTATTTCTAGGTATTGATTCTGACTGGAGGACAGGAGAGTGTGAGGAAACAAGAAGAAAATAATGGTACTTAGGAGCAATGGGCAAACAAGAGACTGTTTTCCCTCTTCTGTGAAAATGAAAGCAGTTGAGAGGAGGAAAAAAATTTGAACACATTTAGCAACAGTGGAGTAGAGAAATAAAAACAGAATGTTAAGTCAGAGCAAAGAAACCAAAAGAACACCAACAGAAACAACAACAAAACAAAGCTAAAAACACTACCCAAAATGGTCCTTCACATTTTAGATCTATTTTCACCTGTAGATAGTAGTATGCAGATCAAGGTTGATTAGCCACAGGGAGACAGCTGTCATCCCTTACCTAGGTTCTGAGTATACTGAGCTGAATGAGCTTCTACAGGCTTAAACTCTGCAAGAGTCCAGGATCTTGTGGGTGGAACTGGCTCCACCTACTCACCAATTGGTGACTCTATAGTCACCAATCTTGTTGACTATAGAGTCAACAAGATTCCCTCCCTCTTCCAGTGAGTGTTTCCTTTGATGTGGTGGACTGGGTGGAAGGACTCACTAAAGGCATCTATCTAGGTTGAAGTACTGCCACCACACTTATTCAGTGTCCACAGACAAGTAGGTGGTGTCTCTGGAGGATCGTCCCCATATAACAGTCGTGACCAGCTTGTTCCACAGGGAAATGAAGATTTCATGGCTTTCTGGTCTTACCATAGTCATACAAGATCTGCAGGTCTGAGCACTGGTCAGTGGCAGCCAGTTCTCTTGCTGAGATTCACTGCATGACCACCCTCCCATCCTACCTGCTAGATCTGTTTTCACAGTCCTCTGGCATTGTCCCAGCAGCAGGAAAGCTGTAGACCCTCCCTGGTGCATGTCAGTGACACCCAGCTCCCCTTTTTCCAGACTCACTGTGTGACCCACCGTTATGCTCCACTTACCCGGTTTGTTTCTTGCTCCTCTGGTGTGCTTCCAGTGGCGGGAAACCTGCAGGGCCAAGCACTGGTCAATGGCATCTGGCTCCCTTCTTGTGAGGACTCCCCAGTTGTTTTAATTTTAATATCTTCTCTCATGGACTATGGATGCCTAAGAAAAAAAAGATATAAAATAATTGATTGGTGAAGTAATGAAAATAAACAAAATGGTTGTCACTTAAATGGTTCTTTTATTTTACAAATTGAAAGTTTATGAAACCAATGCCTTAGACAAAGTTGTCAGTATGATTTTTACTAAAATATATTTTTATAGCAGCTCAGTTTGAGATTCTTAAATCTTGGAAACAACCCAAATGCACATCAACTGGAGACTGGATAAAGAAGATATGGGGGGAAAAAAATAAGAGATCAGCTTATGCAGGCATGGTTGATGGTATTCCAAAAGTAATTTAGCAGATCATCATAACAAATATGAAGATGAAAATATTTATGTATTATTGGAATTACCAAACTGTGACACAGAAGTTGAAGTAAATACATTTTTTAAAAACTTCTTTATTGGTATGTTTTATATACACATCATGATCACAATCTACATTAAAATTTGAACCAATATATGACACAACTTAATTCTCATTTTTCCCATTTTTCCACCCACCTGACAACTTCCCCCTATATACATAAGCTTTGCTTCCTTTTTTTACCATCAATTTTTTCTTTCCCTTCTTTACTTAACCTTACTCCCTTTTTCCCTTTGAAAGTTTCCCATTTCACAATATCTGTCATACATTTTAGAAGTCATTTATATCCTGTTTCTCATACCAAAGACATTTACACATCTGTGATCTATTTATGTTACTTATGTGTGTATGTCCTCAAGATAGGTCCATTTGAGTATAAAGGACTCAGATTTATCATTCTTTATGGCACTATAATACTCCATTATATATATATATATATTTTTAACCCACATCTTTTTAATATTTTTTCTCACATCTTCTTTATCCAGTCTCCATTTGGTGTACATTTGGGTTGTTTCCAAGATTTAAGAACCACAGACTGAGCTGTTATAAGAATACATTTTTTTAAAAATCATACTGACAGCTTTGTCTAAGGCATTGTTTTCATAAACCCTCAATTTTGTAAAATAAAACAAAAACATAACATTAATGAACCATGATAAAGTGAAACACAGCAAAATGAGGTGTTCCTGTACCTTACCAGGGGTTAATCATTTTGTAAAATAGTTTGATAGTTCATAATAAATTAAAAATTAATTATTACATGATTTCACAATATATTTCTGACTTTATACCCAAAAATGTTTGAGAACCTCATTGAGACATTTGCACACTATCACAGCAATAATGGTGGTAATAGTAAAAGGTAAAAACAACTTGAATGCTCATGGATAAATTATTGGATAAAAAATAAGATATATACCTAAAACTGAATATGAATCTGCTTTTAAAACGAAGGAAATTTTTATTTATATATTAACATGGATAAAATTGGTAGTCATTACATTAAGTATAAGATAGTCATAAAAATGATACTCTGATTCCAATTACATAGAGTATGAAACATCTAACTCAGCAACTCATAAATGCAAATCTGGGCCACTGCTGCATGGGCAGGCCTCTGGCATGGGTCTGACCTGTCTACAGAGCATGAGGGAGGAGGAAACTAAAGACACTGTATTGTCTTGTCTGCACACAATGATGATTGGGGCCTGACCTCTCACGGAATCAGTGTGTGGGGAGTATCCATGAGAGATTTCATCTACTTGTTAACACACACTGAATAAATGCAGTAGTTGGAATGGAACATAGGCAGAGGCCTTCAGCATGTGACTCTGACCTGTCCACAACATTTAAAAACAAAACAAAACAAAACAAAACACAGTAAGAGTGAAGAAACCCCATTAACATCAACGATTCATGAGTTTGCATGTTCCATCCCAGCTACAGGACCCTAGACTTCTGCAGAGTTCAAGCCTGCAGGGGTTCACTGAGCTCAACTCATGCACTATAGCCAGAACATAGACAGGGGATGGTGGTTGTCTCCCTTTGACTAGTCAACTCTGATCTCTGTGCTACTGCTCATACTGTGAGAGAAAGCAGATCCACAACTTGAAGGGCCTTTTTGGTAGTGTTTTTGGCTTTGTTTCTTGTTGTTTTGTCTAGTCTTTGTTGTTTTCTTTTATTCTGACACATTTTCTATTCTTCATTTCCTTATTTTCTTGTTACTGAGTCTGTCCAACTTCAGGTTTTTTCTTCTCTCAACTGCTCTTATTTTTGTAGGAGAGGGAAAATACTCTTCTATTAGTCTATGGCTTTGAGTGTATCTATTCTTGTTCTGTTCCTTCATCCTCTCTTTTCCTCTGGTCAATGTGTTACAGATCTCCATACTCTCTCTTTTTGCTATACTCTTATAAAAGGGTAAGTACAGTTTCTATTTTCCTGTTGTTCTTTGTCTGCACTGTTTTGTATTTGTCCCTTCTGACTCTTCTGTCCTCTATCAGGCTCCCAGCCTTTGTGTGATCTTTCTATATCTTCTAACCCCATTTATAATCTTTCCTTCTTCTATCTCTCTAGCTCCCCAGCTTCCTGGTAACCCTTTATTCCCAAAGTGTAATGCTGCTACAGTGAAGGACATGAACTTTGTAAACATATTTCTGGATAGTTCTAAATTTTGTCATATATTCACAGATCTAACTCATGAGGTTAAAGGTATAAGAATAGTAATTGACAAAGTTTCTCATTTCCTGTGCTTTATTTGATCCTGTTGATGAGATTGATTGTACTATGTCAACCAAGGCGAAGTGTTGTTCTAAGTGCCTTTTAGAGTGTGCCAGAACTGAGATCAGTTAAAGGGCATTACAAATCCAAGGAGGACAACTCAGGAAGTAGCCATCTCTTAAGGGTTCAAATATTAAAAAAGAAAGAGACTTGCAATAAGCATATCCCTGAGAGCAGGCCAGGAATTAAACCAAAAATACCATAACAACAACAAAAAAATAGAAATAAGAAAGAAAATTAAAAGTCCAGAAGCAAAGATCATTACTATGGAGGAACTCAAGAAAAAGAGAAATTGAGCAAACTGAAGCTCTAACACCAGGATTCTCTTATGCAGTGACAAAAAAAAAAGATCTAATCAAATGAAAATCAGAAATAACTTCTCAGATAAAAAGAGAGACAGTGTCTAAAGTGATATATATGGTTAATACCACTAAAGTAGAGATCAGGAACACAAGAGAATCTCAGATTAGGAAGTAATGTAATCTGTTATGCAGGTTGAAGTAGATTTCCAGGAGATGAAAGACTGAAATAAAAGTTTGAAATGTAGGATGAATGAATGTGAAGGCCAAATATCAGACATAGAAGATAAGATTGCAGTTAGTGAACAGGAAAGGAATAATTTATGAGAAATAGCAAGAGAATATGAGAAATCAATCCAGCAGGTGCCAGAAGATGCAAAGAAGAATAACATAAGACTTACTGGAGTCAGTGAAGAAACGAGAGAGAGTCCAAAAGATGAAAACAAACAAACAAACAAAAAACCTGTTCACAGATGTAATGACAGAAAACTTCACAGTAAAAGGAAAATAATTTAACATAAAGATAAATGAGGCATACAGGATTCCAAATGGTCCTGATTTTTAAAAAGGTCTACACCTAGCCATATAATAATCAAGATTCCAGAAACCCAACAGAAAAATGAAATATTGGAAGCAATTACAGAAATGAAGCAAATCACATACAAAGGAAAGTCCATCTGAATCACAACAGAGTTTTCAATTCAAATATGTAAAGGAGAACATGGAGTGAAGTATTTCAAGCTCTAAAAGTAACAACCTCCAACTCAGACTGATGTCTCCTGCAAAACTAACTTTCAAAATCAATGAGGAAATGAGATAGTGATATGACAAAGAACACCTTAGAAATTTCACGTATACAAAACCTACACTAAAGACATTCTAAACTCTATGCCAGAAAAAGACAGTGAGTGTGAAACCAAGTAGAGTAAACCCATTGTGCACGCCAAGAAAATGAATGGAAAGAGGAAAAGGGAAACAGTTAAAGATCCGAGAACAGAAAAACATCCTGACATGGATAAATCAATACATATAATGTTATAAACATTAATATCAGTATCCTCAATGCTCCAATTAAATTACACAGACTGGCAGAATGACTTAAGATGTTAAATCGAACAATATACTGTATATAAGAAATATAGATAATTCAGAAAGAAATTCCTATACTGAGATTAAAGGATGGAAAATAGGAGAAGAACTAAAGCTACTACTTCTCCATGTGACAAGAAACTGAAAAAAAGAAAGAAGTGGCTATCTTATTTGCAGACAAAGTAGATTTTAAACCAAATCTAATTAAGAGATACAAAGATGGACACTACATTCTCATACAGGGAACAATCTGTGAGGAAAAGATGACATTCCTAAGTATTTATGCACCATATTCTAGTACACTGAACTACATAAAATAAATATTAATGGGCATGAAAAGCCAGATAAGCATTAATGCAATAGTAGTAGGGTAATTTAATATCCCTCTGTCACAAACAGATAGATCAACAGAAGAAAAAAATAAATAATGAAATACTTGAAATGAACCAGTTTGAACAAACAGACTTTATAGATGGCTACAGAGTATTTCACCACACAAAGATAGAATATACTTTCTTTGCATCTGCACATGGCCCATTTCCAAACTAAACAATATGCTATTTCACAGAGCATGTTTAAATAGATGGAAAGGTCCTGAAGTTATCCCTTTTATACTGTCAGACACATTCCCTTGAAATTGGAGATCAATAGCAAAAGAAATTTCAAGAACCTCACAAATACATTGAAATTGAACAACACTCTGTTGAATAACGAATGGGTCACAGAGGAAATTAAAGAAGAAATTAAACAGCTTTTACAATTAAATTACAGCCCCAGTACAAAATGCAGGTATATAAGGGACACAATGAAAGCATTTTTATGAGGGAAATTCATAGCAGTGAACACCCACAACAAGAAAAGAGAGCCAGTTCAATTTTAAAAAAAATCCTAATGCAGTACCTCATACTACCAGAAAAAGAGGAGCAAGACAAACCTAAAGCTCATACTAGGGAGGTAAGTATAAGGTTTAGAGCAGAAATTAATACAATGGAGAATGAAGAAATATACAGAATCCAAGGAACCAAAGAGTTGTGTTTTTTTGAAAGAATAAATAAAATTGACAAACCCTTAGTAAAACTTATCCAAAGAAGTAAAGACTCAAATCATTGCAATCAGGAATTAAAAGGGGGAAATCACCATAGTTCTAGCAGAAATTCGGAGGATAATAAACACCTACTTTGAGAACTTATACTTTGATAAGATGGAAACAGAAGAAATGGATAGATTCCTAGACACATACTAACTTCCAAAGGTGAAAGAAGATATAAAAATTCTAAACACCACAATATCAATATGTGAAATGGAAAATGTGATTGAAAACCTACCAACAATGAAAAAGTACAAGGCCTGATAGCTTTATTGATGAATTCTTCAAAACATTTAGAGAAGAGCTAATGCCACTACTTCTCAACTCTTTCATGGAATCAAAAGAGAAGCAGTGTTCTTAAATCCATTCCTGGAAGCAAATACTACATACACTTAAAAATCAGAGAATGACCCAACCACTAAAGAGAACTCTAGGCCAATTTCTCTAATGAACTTAGATGCAAAAATCCTTAATAAGATATTGTCAAACATAATATAGAAAATCATCAGGAAGATCATACAGCCTGACCAAGTAGGCTTCATCTCAGTGGTACAAGGATGACTCAACATATGTAAATAATTAAATGTAATACACCATATTAACAGATTCAAAGACAAACTCCAAATGGTCATCCCCATAGATGCAGAAATACTATTCAAAAAAAGAATCCAACATCCATTCGTGATCAAAATTCTCCTGAAAATTGGAATCTATACTCTTTATCTCAAACTGATAAAAGCTAATTATGAGAAACCAATATCCAGTATCATACGAATGGTCAAAAACTGAAATATTTTACAACAAAATCAGGAACAAGACAAACATTTACACTATCACCACTTTTTCAGTATATTTCTGCAAACACTGACCACAGCAATTACACAAGAGAAAAAAATAAGAATAAAGATGGGTAAGAAAGAAGTTAAACTGTCATTATTTGCCGATGGAATGATACTCTATATAGAAGATTCCAAAAATTCAACCAGAAGACTGCTAGAATCAGTCACTAGATTTAGCAGCATAGCTGGATAAAAGGTCAGCAAAGAGGGCCGGAGGGTTAGCTCAGTGGTTCCGGCGCCTGCCTCGCAAGCGTAAGGACCTGAGTTCGATCCCCGGTTACCACATATAATGCTGGGCGTGGTGGCTCACGCCTGTAATCCCAGCACTCGGGAGGCAGAGACAGGAGGATTGCTGAGTTCGCGGCGGCTTGCCTGGGCACCATAGTGAGCTCAGGGCCAGC
>PVIC010051398.1:0-12501 GCA_004025085.1 Thryonomys swinderianus
GATAGGCGGCTATACAGCGGAAGCGAACTGGCTGATCAGGCAATGCCTAAATATAGACTTGCTTTTCAGCGGATATAGACCACTTGACCTACTCCTTCAGCGCCATCTTTTGGGCGCGGTTGCCCTTTGGCTCTCCACAGACATTAATGGTTATGACTGATACAGACATCTTCAGAGCTGCCATGGACATATTCAGAGCTGGCATGTTTCCCTGTTCTTGGTTCTTTTCTTCCTTGCTTTTCCCCTTTTCTATTTAGTATCTTGTTTGCCCCAATGAATTCACTCTCCTGGGTCTTGTGGGTATGGAATTTTCTGTGTTTTTTTTCCAAGATGTTCTTTAGAATGTATTGGAGTCCAGGTTTCGTATTTGTGAAGTTTTTCAGGTGTTCTTTATCATGGAAGTATCTTATTTCCCTGTCTATTCTGAAAGATAGTTTTGCAGGATACAACAGTCTAGGTTGGAGGTTGTTTTCCTACAATGCTTGAAATACTTCCCTCCAGGCTCTCCTTGCATTGAGTGTTTGTGTTGAAAAGTCTGCTGTGATCCTAATGGGCTTCCTTTTGTAGGTGATTTTCTTTCTTTCTCTCACTGCTTTCAGTATTTCATTTTTTTGTTGTGCATCTGGAACCTTGATAATTATGTGTCTAGGTGTAGATATTTTTATATCATGGTGTTTTGGAGTTCTATAGGCCCCATTTATCTGTATGTCCATTTCTTTTCCTGTGAAGTTTTCTGTTGTTATCTCTGACAATAGCTTTTTTCTGTCTTTTACGCTGTCTCCTGCTTCCTCATTGACTCCAATCAGTCTTATATTATTTTTCTTTGAGTCATCTAGAAGCTGTTGAATTGATTTCTCGTGGTCCCTTGCTCTTTGCCATAGATTATATCTTTCCTGCTCATTGGCTGCTATGCTGTCCTCTAGGTCTGAGATTTGGTTCTCTGCTTCATTCATCCTACTTCACAAGCTTTTGTTCTCCTTCATCACTCCCTGGAGCTCTGTTTGAAGCTGTTTAAAAGGTTCCATTGCTTCTGCTATCTTGGATTTTATCATCTTGTTGATCTCTTCTTTAATGATGTCTTTCACTGTGGACAGTATCTCTGTTTTGATCTCAGGGATGAGTTCTGATTTGCTTTTTACTAGATCTGCTTTAGTTACCATCTCCAAGAGTCCTGGTGTTTGAGTTTCAGTTTGTGCTATTTCCCTTTTTTCTGAATTTCCTTGTGATGGTGATCTTTGTTTCTGATTTTTTGTATATTTTCTCATTTCTACTCTTTTGTTGTTATTAATGCTATTTATTTGATTCTTTGCCTGATGACCTTGCAATGTTTGTTGCAGGTCTCTTTCTTTCTATTATCTGGGGCCCTTTGGATGTGGCACCTTTCTGAGATATCCTCCTTGAATTTGTAATGTCCCTTGAGAGTTCTCAGTTCTAACACACCATGGGAGGAATTTGAGCAGAATAATCACATCATCTCTGTTCCCACAATATGGTCAGTGCCAATATCAGCATTACACACAGTAAATAAAACGAAAAGTTTTGTTAATTTCAATTCTTAAGACTTTGAGCTCATGAGTTCCCTCTATGTCCATAGGCCAAAATTTAGAATTCATCAGCAGTGTGTATACAACATGTAGATCATAAATGTACACCCAGACCCTTTTGGGGATAAAAGGTCACTGGGGGATCAGGGTGGCAGGGAGACAGGAGGAGGGTGAAATAGGTTTAGCACACTTATGAAGATCACCTAGACTTGAGTATCTCACATATGCCAGCAGGTAACAGAAGATAAAAGGACGTACATAAAACTGTACCAACTGTATGGTGTAAGACTGTTGGAGACTGCACACCTTCTTATAACAGTACAGGAGAAGAAATAGGGCAGCCTAAGAGTCTTTTACTTGTGGGTATTGCTTCTGACAGTATGATAGGAGAGGGTGTGGGGACAAGAGGTGAATAGACGAGTCTAGGAGTAGATCCCCCCCTTTTTTTTTATCTTGCCTGGTCTCTCAGTGCTGCTCTGGTGTGGAAGGATGCAGGAAATGGCTCCAGCTTCTCTCCAGCCTGGGTCCTCACAACACAGCTCCGGGGTGAGGTGGGGTGGGGGCCAGCTGGCAGGCCTCCATCCCCCACTGTGGGAATGGTGCCTGAGAGTACCCTCATCTCCAGGATGGAGCAGGGCAGGTTGGCAGGCCTCAGTCCTCTGCGCCAGGAATGGGATTGCCATGCAGAAGCTTTTTAATGAATGAGATCCCATTTGTTGGTTCCCTCTGCTAGTTCTCATGCTACAGAGGTATTGTTTATTAAGTCTTTTCCTAAGCCAGTGTCTCGAAAAGTTCTGCCTGACTTGTTTTCCAACAGGTGTAGTGTTTCTGTGTTAATGTTTAGGTCTCTAATCCACTTTGATTTTAATTTAATACATGGTGAAAGAGATAGGTCTAGTTTTAGCCTTTGGCAAGTTAAAGTCCAGTTTTTCCAGCACCATTTTTTAAAGAGGCTGTCTTTCCTCCATTGGGGTATTTGGCTCCTTTGTCAAAGATGAGGTGGTTTGGTGTATCTGGAGTAGTTTCTAGATCTTCTAATCTAGTCCACTGATCCATAGGTCTGTTACTTTGCCAGTACCATGCAGTTTTTATCACAGGGCTTTGTAGTATTATTTCATATTGGAGTTGATGATATCCCCCACCATGTCCTTGTTACCTAGAATTGTTTTTGTTATTCTAGGCCTTTTTTGGTTCCAGATGAATTTTTGAATTCATCCCAGGGATGCCAGAATGCTTCTACATACATAAATCAATAAATGTAAAACACTACTAAGCAGACTCAAGGACAAAAACCATATAGTCATCTTGATAGATGCACAAAAAGTGTTTGACAAAATCCAACAGCCATTCATGATCAAAACCCTACAGAAAATTGAAATAGATGGACTTTTTCTCAACCTAATAAAAGCTATATTTGAGAAACCAACAGCCAACATAATCCTAAATGGTCAAAAACTGAAACCTTTCACACTAAGTTCAGGAACAAGAAAAGGATGTCCACTTTTCCCACTCTTGTTCAATACAGTGCTGGAAACATTAGCCTCAGCAATTAGATAAGAGAAAGAAATACAAAGAATAAAGGTAGGAAAGGAAAAAGTTAAACTTTCACTATCTGCTAATGACATGATACTCTATATAGAGGATCCTAAAAACTCAACCAAAAGAGTGCTAGACTTAATTACCATATTTAGTAGTGTAGCTGGATACAAGGCCAATGCTCAAAAATCAATAGCCTTTGTATACACAAACAACAGACTCACCAAGAGAGAAATTGGGGAGTCATACCCTTTCACAATAGCATCCAAAAAAATGGAACATCTAGGAATTACTCTAACAAAGGAGATGAAAGACCCCCTACTCTGAAAACTACAGCACTCTGAAAAAGGAGCTAGAAAATGATATCAGAACATGCAAAAACATCCCTTATTCCTAGGTAGGGAGAACCAATATCATCAAAATGGCTACAAATGGCTACAGTCCCTCAACTCATATAGATTCAGTGCAATCCAGATTGAAATCCTAACAACATATTTCACAGAGATAGAGAAAATAACCCAAAAATTCATCTGGATCCTCTTTCTTTGTTATCTAGGTTTCCTGACCAAGTGATGGGAAGCACTTGACACTGGTCAATCACTGCTGCAGATCAATCAGCCCAGTGCATAAAAAAGTAAACAAGAATGAAGCCAGAGAGTGTGGAGGTCTATAAAAAATGGATCTCAGAGAAGTTTGATTTCCCATTCCAAGGTTTTAGTTCCTACAGTTTTTCCTTTAGTAATCTTAAGCACATGAAGCTCATTTTAACTAGGTTTTTAGTTTTGAGAATAAAATAATTTTACTTTATTTGGTTGACTTCTCTGAAATACTTCAGGGATCTTACTACTAAGATGATAATTTTTCCATGGGACCTGATTCTACAGAGAAGAAAACAGATCTTCCAGAGGATGAACCTTGAGAGAATAAAATAAGGACCAGTGAGTTGTAATGGGCACTGCCCATACCAAGATTTGCCTAGGGACCTTCTAACCACTTACCAAAATTACTTTAAAAAATACTAACCTTGCCAGGCATGGTGGCTCATGCCTATAATCCCAGCACTTGGGAGGCAGAGACAGGAGGATTGCTGAATTCAAGGCTTGCCTGGGCTACATAATCAGCTCAGGACCAGCCTGAACTACAAAGGGAGACCCTGTCTCAAAAAAAAAATACTAACCTTTTCCACACAAGGCTTCATTTATCAGGACAAAAGGAAGCAAATGAGTCAGAGAATTATATTCCTTAGTTCCCAACAAACTTCCCCAAGTGTCTAGGTTTGAGAGGATTAATTCTCTGTTATTATAATTATGTTAGTTTCCTTCAAATGTGCAAGAAACAGATCCACACTTTGTTTATTTCATTAAATAATAGCTTTTATAAGAGTATATAGTTTATAATAATAATAATACAGATGAGAGTTATTAATCTTTCAATGTAGATAATGTAGAGTAAGCAATTTATAAGCATTATGTCATTGTATCTTTATAACAATCCCATTGGTGAGGTTTTGGGGATTTATTTTTGTTTTTGCAGTTCTAGGGTACTTTTATTGTCACATTTTACTACAGAAATTAAGTCATAAAGAGTTTAACTAATGGGTCTGAACTGTGAGGGCAACTGAGATCATAATTCACATCTATCTGTTTCCACAGTCAGTGCTCTGAACCATTATTCTATACTATATGAAATCCAGAAGAATTGGGAAATCAGAACTTTTGGAGGACAAAAGAGCACCATATCTCTATGTCAGCTCTGCAGTTTACAATCAAGTTCTCTCTTAGCTTCTCCCACCACTCTAGTCACATTCGGTGTTGATATGGATTTGAGAGTTTCTTTATATGGATTTGAAAGCCTTTATCATTGTTTCCAATAATGAAAAGCACATATCTTCTCAAGTGAAGTTTATAGGCTATGAAGGTGAACATATGGATATTAATGACTTGAAAACCATGTAAAGTACATGACAAAATATCCCCAATATCTTTTTTTATTTTGTTTTCTTTTGTTTTTTCTTGGGGTTGTTATATTTGCAAGAAGGGGCTTTCTTACTACTAAGAAAGGAAAAGCCCACAGAAATTTATACCTAATTTCTCTTAAAAATACTATGTTGAGCTGGGTGTGGTGGCTCACACCTGTAATCCCAGCACTCAGGAGGCAGACGCAGGAGCATTGCTGAGTTCGAGGCTTGCCTGGGCTACATAGTGATCTCAGGGCCAGCCTGAACTACATAATAAAAAAAAAACTGTGTTGATACATGTCAATGCACCTATCAATGACTTTATCATTTGAATTTTTTTCAATTTCAATATAAATAAATATTTTAGTATAAAACTCATGATAAAACAACTCCTCCATATGAAGCCTCAATTTTATCATTTTAAAAACTAAATTCAGTGAAATTAGACATTATTTTGAATTCCAAGAGGATCTAATATAAAACTAAACTACAGAAAGTGTGTACTTAACTGTTTACTATTCAATTTATATTTATTCTTTTGTGAGGTGATTTGAGTAATAAAATGTACAGAAAATAAGTATGCTGCTTTTAATCTTATTTAAAATTCCCTCTCTTGTTTGGGTAATTTTAAACCTCCTTGAGAAATACTGTCATTCAAGATGAAGCCTCATTTTTTTTCTAATTAAATAAGTTTAAAACTCAAATCAAAGTTATTGTATTCTTTCTGAAGTTAACATTAATCTTATCAAACACTGTATTGAGCCTCTCAGACTAGGAAAATATCTATTTACACACACCCACACATGTCTCAAACATCCAACTTGCACATAAAGGTCAGACTAAAGGTAACTTTTTTTTTTTTTAGACAGGTCTCACTTTGTAGTTCAGGCTGGGGCCCTGAGCTCTATATGTAGCCCAGGCAAGCCTCAAATTCAGCAGTCCTCCTGCCTCTGCCTCTCAAGTGCTGAAATGCTTGACAAATGTAAGCTGGATCTGGTTCAAAAGAGAAGCTAGTCCTGAGTAGGACATTTCTATGAAGTCAGAGAGGAAGAGCTGTATTATAAGGAGATGATAGAATGGGAAACAAATAGACCTCAGGTTTCTTGAAGCTCAAAGTGCTTTCACTCCATATGGCAGAATTTAGATGAGTTCAAAAGACCCACACTTTGTGGCAAGCACTGCCAGTGCTTCTCTCACCCTTATGTGATCTCTCAAACCTGGTCCTACACAGGGGCATGACGTCCTGTCCATGATGGGGTCCAATAGAAGACTGTGACTCCTGTTGTAAGCTTGGGGCCTACCTAGTACTCAACACCAAGCTGGCTCAGAGACCTCCGGAGCATGCAATTAGGGAAAAAGATAACATCTACATATCTCACCACCAAGCCCCCTAAACTGAGAGGGGGCCAGGGAAAGGAGATTGCTTCCAATGATTTCAAGGCTTCTTTTACACTGAAGAGCGAGGATGAAAAGGAGGAGATGGAGAAAAGAAGGAGGAGGAGGAAAAGAAGGGCAGGAAGAACAGATAGAGGAAATGAGACATTTTGAACATTTGCTTTGAAAACTGGAAGAAATAAGAAAATAATGCCCACAATAAGGAAAAAACAAAACTTACAAGGATTCTTATGAAATCATAGAAAAGGATGAGCCTAAACATTTCCAAGAAATACAAGACCTAGAAGTAGGATCCAGAGTTACAGTACACGTCACTGCTGTTTAAACAAGTATATAACGGCAGAATGTTTCCTGTGCTTCCGGACTCTACTGCTTTTTTCAATTGAGGCAAGAAGCTTCATTAGAGAAGAGGCCTTCTGTTTTTGCTCACTGCAATGACTGTTGTGGGAGATCAACATATGCCTCGCCAGAATATGAAGGATGGTTGAGCTGAGAGAAGAAGAGACAGAGCCAGGAAAACTCTGTCCTTTTGAATTTTTTTGCCTAAAAGTAGGGATACACATTTATAGAAACGAAAGCTACCCAAACTCTTCCCAGCTTCTACAGGGGGAATAAAGTCTAACACTGAAGATGTAATAAAATCCTCCTCAGCTAGCAATTATTATCAGAGGAATTTACAACTAGCAAGCCTTACAATCATTCTTATTTTCCAGTTTTTTGCTTCCTCCCACTCAAGTTACAGCCCAGAAATTCAAAATTCTTTTTTTTATTTTGTCATTTCTCTAAACTGTATTGTTTTTTAAAACATTGAATAAGCTTAAACTCAGAGCCATAGCTTTAAGAATTACCCATTCTCTGGCCAGAGATTTAGTTCAGTGGTTCCGGCACCTGACTAGCAAGAGCAAAGTCCCCGGTTCGATCCCTGGTAACCCCATACAATACCGGGTGTGGTGACTCACGCCCACCAGCAATCAGTACCACATATCACAGTGCCTGGAATGGTGACTCAGACCTGTAATCCCAGCACTCAGGAGGCAGAGGCAGGAGGATTGCTGAGTTCGAGGCTTGTCTGGGTTACACAGTGAGCTCAGGGCCAGCTTCAACTAGTAAGCACGACCTTCTCTCAAAAAAAAAAAAAAAGCTGTAATAAACAAAATAACATTGCCAGAAATGCAACTTCTTTGGTACATAAATCCAAAGAATTCTTGTGTAATCTTTCTAACTCATGTACATCTCCTAAAACTGGTTAGGATCACCTCAAAGAAGAGAAAAAAAGAAGAGAAAACTATTCCAAGCCTATTGATCACACAGTGACTAAGAAATAAGAAGTTAAGAAAAGAGACGGAAACGAAGGATAGACTAATGTTCAATACACTGATGACACCTGGCTTCAGGTCAAGAATGTTGGGAAAGTTTTCTAATTGGTAGTCTGGCCTTTGGTTCTTCATTCTGTGAGAACTTCCCCTCCTGACTCTTAAAGGCTATTTCTAATCTTAGACCAAAAGAAGCATTGTTTTCTTCCTGAATGTTTAGGTCTGAGTCAGAAAGTGCAAAGAATCAGAACTCCCCAAACCAAATCTTTCTTTGCTCCCTTTCAGGCTGCGATGATGCAGTGTGGTCCTTGATTAACCACATTAATGGTAACTTCAATCAAGAAATATCACAGCCTCTTTACCAAGTCAAAGGATCTGCTTAATCTGAAGTCATACTGACATGAAGAAATCCCGCACAACTACATTACCACTAAGAGACAAGTTTTGTACTTGACATAGAGGTTATATTTATTCTAAGTTGGTAGATTGCTCATTTGAGGAATTGTTGACAGTTTAAAGGCAAGAGACTTCCAGCAATTTATTTGGAAATTGAGACTTTATGTTTTTAGAAAGCAATACCCTAATTTAATCAGTTTTTACTGGCTGTCCTCTTTATTGTACAAAATAGTCAATAAACCCAGACTGCATGTGGGGTTAAACTCAAGACTCAAATGCAAGTTTTCTCCTTTTGCCTTAGCCAAATTATTCTGTCTTGAACTATTTTCTTTTTATTATTTCTTTTAAAATTCTTTGTAATTTCACAAAAGCATGAAACTCTATAATGACCTAAATTTTAGTTCTTTTAAACCATTCATAAAGCAGAAAGGACTCTGAAGGAGAATCAGGACATTGGCAGTCGGGAAGTCAGCTAAGCGCTGGACCCAACCAAACACAAATTCCTTAAATAACAAAGTTCTAAGTAGTCTTTCCAGAAAAGCATTCAGAACCTACTAAAGGACAGTTTAAAACTGGCAGAAGGCAGCTCCTGTCAAATGACCAATCCTTAAGCATGTGAAGCTTAAAATCCCATCTGCAGGATATTACTCCTTCAAAATAAATTTTAAATTAAATTTTAAAACATGAACTATGAAGAGGTAGACTTCACCTGAAGCAAAGACCCCTAAAACATTCTTAATATCCAGGCAACCATCAGTTTCTTCCTCATTCTTCCCATTAAATTCCCCAGTTTCTATTGATTGGGGAGACAGATTTGCGGCCACTGTCCCCCCCATTCCTGGCCTCTCTGCTAGTTGACTATCCAATAAAATTTTCTTTTTCCACTACACAGTGACACTGTATTGGCTTCTGTGCACACTGGGCAGCAAGCCTTAGCTAATCATCAAAGCATAGGTGAAGTATATTTGCTAATCAGCTACCATGAACTCATCGTTTTCTCATTTTCCTATCCATAACACATGGTCACAGACTTTCCTGTTTGTGCCCGACAGGCAGCACAAATGATTGGAGGGGTCAGCAGACTGGCAGTGACAGTGGAGAAGAGCCTGATGAACTGAAGACTCATTTGTATTTCCTCTGGGCCTTCAAAAATAAAAATTTAAACAAAGTCCACAGGCTAGACTGAGCCTGCAGTTCTGTTTGCATATTCTGTTATAGGTATTTTTCTTCCACTTCAGTTCTATTAGTCTTACTGTAGTTTTGTTTCATTGCTTAAAGTCAAAATCTTCCAACATCTGAGCTATTCTCAGATTGCAAATCGGCCATCTTTGAAAACTTCATTAATTCTTTCCATCACCAGAGAACCATTCCTTAAATTACTTATTCAGTGGTGCTCTTTATGTATTACTTAATGATTGCACTCTAAAGCTCTGACAACCCTATTTGTACTTGGAGAAATGCAAAGAGTCAGTAACATGAATTATGAAGACATGAGAGACTAAAAATGTTAATCAATTCAAGAAAGTGTCACCAGATTTCAAGTAATTTCATCTGGACAAAAAGGATGTGTTTTAAGTCATTTTTAAGCTACCCAAACTGAAAAATTGCCCGCGATTGTATGTGCTTTTGCCATGATATATTCGCAAAATGGAGATAAATTCTTGGGATCTGAAAATCAATTCCAACTTGATGAAAAAGAGAAGTAGCAATTTCCTTGCTTTGATGAAAACATCTCACATTTGCCACATGTTAAAAGACATCCGGGTACACAAGAATAAGTTCACCAATCAGAATTTGGTTCAAATGGAAGGAAAGAAAAGTCCAAAAGAATAAAATGCATCCTTGGTTAAGTGATTCATCAAGGTGGAGAAATGGCATTATCAATAACTATCAAGAAGATTTAAACTAGGAAAATGGAGCTAATTTCCACTAGAATAAGCAAGCATGTCTTGCAATAACACTCAGAAAATAATGTCAATGAATATTTAATCTGATCTAAGCAGATAGTGACCAAATAGATGCCTTAAACATCTTTTAGTAATCCATTGGCTTGTAACAATGAAGATGCTCAATAAATTACAGGTGTACTTGCCACTCTCATGGGAAATATTTATGATATTATGAACATTTTAAAGAATCTTTAGCCAGAATAATTAACCATTTCTACATCTTGTATTTTCAGCATGACCCTCCTGTCATCCAATAGCTGACATCAAGTCTTTTATATCCTGTCAGGTAAACAGCAAGACCTGTGAACAGGACGCTCCTCCCCTGATCAATCCATCAATAGATAGATAATTAATGGTGTTTTTCATGCTCAGCCCTGAGACAGATTCATTAATGGCAGTGTGCAGAATTTTCTTGCATAAATTATCTCAAAATGACAATATAGTTACAATAAATTTAAACATTTTATGGGTCTTGAAGTGCAATGATACTAACTAAAAACTCATATTTGTTATACATTTAAAAAGGTAATAAACCCAAATTAGCTCTATACCTCAGTCATGATTATCATTTAATTTATCTACAGTTGAGAAAGATGCTTAGATTCATCACAAGGAGAAGAAAATGAAACTAGAATAGAAAGTTGCTAGTTTTTTTAACATAGTTATTTAAGTAGTCTATGGGAAACATGGGTAACTTTTTCATGGCTGAAGATTATTTTCCCTATAAAAGCATAGTCAGCTATAATACTTCATGTTCAAGGAAGAGAAACTAACTGTGGGTGAGCTAAAAAAGAAAAAAGAAAAATTCAAAAATAGGGTGTATGTATGTGTGTGTTGACGACAATGGATATAGATTGTTTATAGATTGTTTTATTCTTTTATGGTTTATTTCTTTTAGTTTTAATTTTAAATACTCCCAGGGATACAATGTAAATTTATTTTTAAGTTTTATAAAATCCTAAATAATACTTAAGAAACCACAGACACTTATCTTTTTAAATAACACTCTCTCATTAAATAGATATTTAGCCTCCTGTAAATACAAAGACACATCCACACACTATTTCCTTCCTTCTCACTGCGATGTGCTGAGAAGGATTAGGTGTGAAGCAGGGTCTGGAATCTCCACATGCTCAGAGCAAATTTTTTATCTGTTAGTGGGTAAGAAGGCAATGAGGGAAGTGGCTCATAGCAATGCCATCCTTTCTGTCAATCGCCCATTCTGGCCATTGGCTCTCCCCTCACTCCCTACTTTCAGCTCAGAGTGAATCTGCCTCTGATGGCTTCACAGTGGTGGGATTTCAGCTGTGGACCTGGGACTCACTAAGCATGAGGACTGACACACTGAAGTTGTAATACTTCTGGCCAAATCCCAAACAGCTATTTTTATTCCATAATAAATAGTCATTAAAGCATCTATCAGGTGTCAGCCTCACCTGTTAATCTGGAAACTATCCAATAAAAGAAAATCCAGATTTATTAATGAGAAGCTTTATTTGAGAGGATTATTCTGAGAGGGAGAGGAAAGGAACATCCCAGTAGGATGAAAGGGTCTATTGCAATAGGTAGAACACTGTGACTGTAAACTGCAACCATCAAAAGAAAAAGTGGAGAGGGCTTCTTTGCTGTAGGAAGGAGCATTTAGCTCACTGGTTCCAGCACCCATCCAGCAAGCTCGAGGTCCCTGGTTCAATCCCGGTTAACCACATACAAGAATACCTAGTATAGTGACTCACACCCACAAGCAGTCAGTACTACATACCACAATGCCAGGCGTGGTGGCTCATGCCTGTCATCCCAGAACTCGAGAGGCCAAGGCAAGAGGATTGCTGAGTTCCAGGCTTGTCTGAGCCACAAAGTGAGCTCAGGGCCAGTCTGAAGTACAAGACTCTGTCTCAAAAAAAAAAAAGTCTAGAAGCCCTTAAGTGGGCAAGTAGAATGAGAGATGGCTTGACAAGGTTTTCATTCCAACAATGTTGTACCCTGAAGCCAGCCTGTTCTCCTCTGGGGCTGTCCATGGGCTCAATTGAGTGCACTGAGGCAAGCAGAGAACATGAAGCAAACTTTGGTTAACAAGCATTTTGTTTAGGTGATTAGTAGGGATTGACTAACCCAGGCAAGCAGTTTATATAATCATTCTTGGACAGGAACTGGAAGGAAAAGAGTCTGGTCTTGTCGTAGATAAACAAAAGAAGGCCTTTTTTTTTTTTTCTTTTTTTGCTTTTTGAGATAGGGTCTCGCTTTGTAGTTCAGGCTGGCCCTGAGCTCACTATGGTGCCCAGGCAAGCCGCCGCGAACTCAGCAATCCTCCTGTCTCTGCCTCCCGAGTGCTGGGATGACAGGCGTGAGCCACCACGTCCGGCATTGTGGTATGCGGTGTTGATTGCTGGTGGGCGTGAGTCTCCACGCCC
>PVIC010051399.1:0-12491 GCA_004025085.1 Thryonomys swinderianus
TTGACATTGATTTTTAAATTGATAAAATTTTCTTTGAGAACATTGAAGAATGCAGTCAACTGTGTCCAGTAGTTATTAGCCCAGTATTGGGCTTTATGAGAATTACTTTATCAGATACTTTACAAGCCACTCTTGCTTGCAGTTCCCCAGATTGACACATGAAAGCTGTGTTGGTGTTTTACTGTACATACTTCAGATGCACATAGGAATAGAGGTGTGTTATAAATCTAGCTTTCTTTATGATGTTTCTGACACTGAGAACTGAAAACTTTATCTTCTCTTGTATATAGTCAGACTTTTTATTCATATTAAATTACATTTCATTCTAAGTTCTGAAGTTTGAAAATTACTAGTTTTGCAAACTCAAACAATTTGACCATTTTATGGAGGTTGAAGTAGATTTATGCAGGCAGTTCTATTCGTATAAATATAATTCTTACTAAATGTTGAGGACCAATGCAAAATAACAAAAATGGAATCAGACTAAAGTAAGGTGTATATTGAAAGTCATATTATGGAAGATTTTCTTTATTCAAGTGTTGTTTATCTTGTTAAAATAACTTTTGAACATAGTCAGTATAATTTCATTCAACTTTTTGATAATTCTGAACTAGAAGCAATAAAAGAACCAACATTAAATATATCCTAATGTGGAAGATGGGAAGGTTCTTCCAAATACTTGTAAGGCTTTTCTAAGTAAAAATAATCTCTTACAGTTGATATATTGCATACTAAACACAAGTTCCTGTGTTTTTTCCCCTATGTTTGCTTAAGCATAATCACAGCCTTTAATTGTTGTTTAGTTATTTTCTAAAGATGCCAAAGGAAACAAGATTTTTCTTTATTTATTTTAAATAGCTAAAGTCTTGTACTTTTATTTTGAGGTATGGTGGGATTTTGTGAAACTGTGGACAGATTTGCTCCATTGTTGGTTAGAATTAATTTTTTATAGTGAAGGGTGGCTTCGTAATATTAGTAATGTTTGGATTTTTGAAACTATCAAACACATCCAGTTTACTGTTTGCCTGTATTATCAGGGTATATTTATTTGTCTGTGGTGAGACAAAAGAGAAAAAGAACTCAGTGGTTACTAGTGTCAAGCATTATATACTCCACTCTTGAAGGCAGCTGTATCCTGCTTTGATTTTTTTTATATACACTGCTCCTTATCTCAGCCAGGTTTCTACTCATCTGATTGCACTTCAGCTCCAGTGCCCAGGTAATTGGAAAGTATAGTATTTAGTTTGATCGGTTCTACATAATGAATTTTTCATTATAAAAATATACTTCCTTTCTTTACCTTTAACATGATGATAATCTTTTTCTGGTACATTTTCCATTGTCTTGGTTTTTTATTCTTTTTTCCCCCCTCGATATAAATTTAGCTCCCCACATATAGAAATGAAGAACACTAATAGTTCAGGCCTAGGAACAAAGTACCTTGGTGAACATTATTTTTACAAGTTTTGGTGTTTCAGAATTTATCAATTTTAAGAAACTTCAAAAATTATGGTCAAAAAAGAGTTAAATTCCATTTAGAGCAGGCAGATTTGCAAGAAGTCACTGATACTCTAATAGGCTTTTATTATAATCAGGTCTGTTTCCTGCGTATGTGCCTCACTTAAAAAAAAGAAACATTAGTTGTAGTCTGTGGGTACCAGTGAGTGAGTGAGTGTGTGGGTGGGTGAAAGAATGAATAGCAATTTGAGGCTCAAACACACATTTGAGGAACTTGCTACTAAATTTGATGCTCTGAGTTGACTCTGAAATGTTTAGAGTTGTGAC
Organism: Thryonomys swinderianus; assembly: GCA_004025085.1. Taxonomy (NCBI): domain Eukaryota; kingdom Metazoa; phylum Chordata; class Mammalia; order Rodentia; family Thryonomyidae; genus Thryonomys; species Thryonomys swinderianus. The sequence continues at coordinate 1,786 of PVIC010051399.1, forward strand.
TGGTTTATGTAAACACAGAAAACACCTCCAAGGATATATAAATGTTTGAAATCTGAGTATTTTGTTTCTGGGAAAAATAAGCTATTAAGTGAAAGATTGAAGTTTTTGGTCTTTTTTGTTCAAAGTTTTTCTCATTTGTGATTGTTGATGGCACTTAAAACTATGCAAAATAATTCTTTTTTTTAAGTATCTGTAAGAATTGGCAATTAGTTTGCTTATGTGTGTACTACTGAATGCAGCATATTATATTACTCTTTAGGCTGCTTCCTAGGTTTGCCAATGTGAAAAGCAGACCTGTATGCCTGATTTGAGCTTTTAAAACACTGCAGTAGAAGTATGGTAATATTTTCCTAATTCTGTGTAGAAGCAAGAAATAACTTTTGTTGTGGTTCAAAGATACAAGATGAAGCTGGCAGAAAATAGCTGGAGCCAGGCATACCATTCTTGTACACAGGAGGAAGCAGTGTTTAGAAATGAAAAAGGAAGTTGTTTGTTTACAGTTAACTTCATGAACTTTTACAAATTGATGTTGTATTAATCACTTTTTCTAGTTCAAGTAATTTCAATTTTATGGTACAACCATTGATTCAAAAGAGTAGCATTTCTAATCTTTTACCACCAGTTGAAGCACTATTAGCTAGTTGCTATCATTATGAAGACAGCAACTTGAAGTATACTGAAAAAGAGCTTTTCCAAACAAAGTGTGACTTTTCTTTAGGGTCTACAAATGATGTCACAAATCGTATTTGCAAGGTAAATCAAAAATCTTGTGGCATAAGGGTAAGGGAGTGTTGCTGTCTCCTTTGTCCTGCTTTATTGGGCTGATTAGTCTCATAAACCTGCATCATCACCTAAAAAATGTAAGTTGTGAATGTGCCACCTTTTGCTTGGTTATTTCGACCATGCTGCTATATATAACCAGGGGTGGTACAGCTTCTTGGTTTGGCTCTGAGCGTGAGTGGACAAAAGTCATTGCACTGTGCTGTGAACGATCCTTACCTGCTTGCTGTAACCTACTTTTTACAGGCATCATAATAAAAGCTAGACTATTTCTTTGGGGGAAAGAGACTTATTTAATGTTATTTAAAGAATTTTCCGATAGAAAATGAAATACTATTGAAAATAATCTATTTTTTAGCTTTCAGCAATTGATGGTGCTTTGCTGTGGTGTCTGCTGGAAGTCTACTGCCATTCTAGGGATTCTCATTGACCTCACTGAGAAAGAATCTTGCTTGTTAGCTCTCTAGATCTCTATTCCCAACAGTCTGTTAGTGATGGTAATTCCGTAGGAGGGTCTTCTCTGAGCCATTAACTTCCTGTAAGGGGAAATGGGTGGGTTACCAGAAACACCATTGAAGCAGGGTGGGCTGTGGGTGGAGGGTTGGGTATTTGTCTTGAGAATTAAGAACTACAAAACACTTTTGTACACAACTGATTTTTTTTAAAAAAAATAAACACATTTTTAAAGATGTTGAATTTTCCCCCTTATTGGGAATTCTTAAAAATAAATGCATGCGTGTTTTCCCCTGAAAATGGTTTATATCTTGTTTGTGGGTACTCATCTCTGAACACTTAAGTCTTCACTTTGTTTTAAATAACTAGGTAGATAATTTTTGGCAGATTGCATACTGGTGGGCCGTATTGTTGCTTAAATTGTATTAAGTCACTGATTGTTTAGTTTGAATTAAACTTATTTTTAAATAGGTTCTAATCTAGAGTTAGTTGTACTTAAAGCAGCGCTGTGTTGCTTCCAGGTCTCCTCTGGATGGTTACATAGTACTGTGCAGAGGATTCTGGACCATCATGGACAGTTCTGGCTTTTAATCTGTTTTCACTGAAGATCTTAGAGCCAGAGCTTTCCTGAACTTACGTTTCTTCATTTGGGTAAAACGTGTGCCCAGTAATTTACAATATATTTGGGAAGCTAAGTGAAGTGCGGCAGCTATGAATATAATTTTAACTCTGAATCCAGGCTCACCTTGGGGAGGGTTAATTTGAAGGCAGCCTGAAACCACCAGTAGAAGAGGTGTTTGGAAGTCGTGCTGGCTGTTCTGCGCTAGGTCTGTTGCAAAGTCTGTGATAGGAGCTGCAAGTGTAGCTCGTATACAAGGTGCAGTCCCCAGTTACCACTAAGAAAATAAAATAATTAGCAGCTATAATGATGTGGAATTACCGATGGATCGCCTTGTCCTCTGTTAATACTGGTGATTAGCAGAGGCTATATTTGTCAGAGTTCGTCCTAATTATTTTACATGACAAAACTGCTTGTCTTTAGGTATTTATAAGTAGCACACAGTGGGGCTATGGATGTCTGTTGCCTGGATATGGAATTGTTCATGCCCTGAATAAACAAGGTGAAGTGCCCTTTGCATGTGGCAAGGCTGTACCCGTGTCAGTAGTCAAGGATGACTGTGTGGGTCCTCTGCCTGAGCAATAATAATGTTCAGTGTAAAGTTGGTTCTTGTTTTGCCACATACAGTGGCACAAGCCTATAATTCCAGCACTCTGGGCGGTTGAGGCAGGAGGTTTGCAAGTTTGAGTCTAACCTGAACCACTTAGACCCTGTCTCAAAAAATTTTAAGAAGCTAGACATGGTGTTGCATGTTTGAAATCACAGCACTCTGGAGGCTGAGGCAGGAGGAGCATCTCAAGTTTGAGGCTACAAAGCAAGCACTACATTGTAAGGCCCGATGTCAAGAAGATATAAATAGATATTCATTTGCTCTTAGGATCTCAGTCTGAGTCTCGATCTGGCCTTGAATTTACCACGCAGTCCAAGTTAGCCTCAAACCCTTGGCAAGCTTCCCTCAGCCTCCTGAGTGCTGGGCTTCCAGGATGTGCCGCCAGAGGCAGCAGGGTAGTATTCTTAAGTGATTAGGATAGTTTAATTTCTTTACTTGGAAGTTTGCCTAAAAACTGCTTTTTAAAATCAGTGTTCATAAAAAGTAATGATGCGCTTCCTATTACTGATGGTTCCATAGAACAACGTGGGGGGCCAGGGTCCAGTCCAGAGGTGCTCCGCCGCTGTGCTGCACATCCTGGGCCTTCGGGGCGCAGGGTCTGGCTGAGGTGCGCCGCCCGCCGTTGCGCTCATGTCCCGGCTGTCACCACCTGGGAGTGGGGATTGTAGGTATGCAGCGCTGCTCCTGGCAAACCAGCCGCTTTTACGCGTCTCCAGTTTTGTTTTTAGGTCACTGTTTACCGTTACAAAGTAACTCTAGGCTTCTTTTGTAGCTGTTATATTCTTCCACCCGTCATCTCATAACCAGTCCATCTCCCATCACCCAGTGGGTTTTTGTCTGTCTGTGTTTCCTTCTGTGGTCCTGGGGATCCACCTCGGCCCGGCCACGCTGGAGGCAGGCCACTGAGTACCCAAGCCGCCCAGACCGTCTCCGCTCTGAAGTATTGAAGTTAAGAGGAGCGCTGACATGCACGTGAGCACTGAGAAGATGGGGTGGCTCTGGGACTGCAGTATGGGAAGGAAAATGAGTAGACTGAAACCAAGGGGTTAGGGGACTCTAACCAAGGGGTTAGAGCATTAATTTCAAAGTTTGAGAGTTGACAGGTAATAAGGAAAAGCAAAGAATGGAGAAAGATCACTGGTGGTGCTGGGTAGGCAGAAAGAACCTGTTTGGGAAGACGAGGGAGTACTCCATCTGAAAACCTGGAATCTTAAGTGTTTTATATACCCATTTAGTTCAATGTTGCTAATTATTGAAAAAGTGTTTAAGCCAGGCGTAGTGGCACATGCCTCAGGGAGGCTGAAGCGGGATTATTGTAAGTTTTAGCCCGATTTAAGTCAATTTTTTTTTTTTTTTTTGGAGACAGGGTCTCGCTTTGTAGTTCAGGCTGGCCCTGAGCTCACTATGTAGCCCAGGCAAGCCTTGAACTCAGCAGTCCTCCTGTCTCTGCCTCCCGAGTGCTGGGATGACAGGCGTGAGCCACCACGTCCAGCATTGTGGTATGTGGTGTTGATTGCTGGTGGGCGTGAGTCTCCTCACCCAGCATTATATGTGGTTACCGGGGATCGAACTCAGGACCTTGCACTTGCGAGGCAGGCACCGGAACCACTGAGCTAACCCTCTGGCCCTTAAGTCAATTATTGACTTCATAAGCCCCTATCTCAAAAAACGAAGGAGGATGTAGCTCAGTTTGAAGGCCCGGGGTTAAATTTCCAGTACCACACGAGTTTGGTTGAAACTGGGCATTCTGGGAAGCTAAAGCAAGAAAACCTCAAGTTCAAGCCTGGGCAAAAACGGTGGGAAGGGGGCCGGAGGGTTAGTTCAGTGGTTCCAGCGCCTGCCTCGCAAGCGCAAGGTCCTGAGTTCGATCCCGGTAACCACACACAATGCTGGGTGTGGAGACTCGCACCCACCAGCAATCAATACCACATACCACAGTGCCGGGCGTGGTGGCTCACGCCTGTCATCCCAACACTCGGGAGGCAGAGGCAGGAGGATTGCTGAGTTTGAGGCTTGCCTGGGCTACATAGTGAGCTCAGAGCCAGCCTGAACTACAAAGCGAGACCTTGTCTCAAAAGGGAAAAAAAAAAAAACAGTGAGAAGGTGCTTCAGGCCCTGGGTTCAGTCAGTACTGATGAAAAGTTTAAAAGTCAACCCACCTGGTGTGGTGGTGCATGCCTGGTGATCCAAACCCTCAGGAGGCTGAGGCAGGAGGCTAGGTTGCTGCAAGTGTGAGGCCAGCCTGGGCTACATAGTGAGACCCTATCTCAAAACAAAAGTGGACCGGGGGTTTAGCTCATTGGTACTGCACCTACCTGGGAAGCACAAGGGCCCGAGTATTGATCCCCGGTACCACCAAAAGAAAGAAAAAAAATGTTTAAAAAAAAAAGTGAACTCTTAATTTGTAAGCCCAACTTCCTGCCTTTGTGGGTTAAGCTTTCACTGGACATTTTTGATGAGAAAATGCTAAGGATGATTCTTTATTACTTGCCACTAGCTTTAGGTTTCTAATTATTTTCACTAACATTTCTTAATCTCTCTCCTCTGCCCCCGCCCCTTGTCCCCAGGTTTGATCCCCGGTAACTACGCGACAACGCCGGGCGTGGTAGCTCAAACCTGTCATCCCAGCACTCAGGAGGCAGAGGCAGGAGGATAGCTGTGAGTTCTAGCCTGAACTACAAAGTGAGACCCTGTCTCAAAAAAAAAAGAAATGCTGTTTAAATGTGCTTTTATTTCCCTTTCGGTTCATACTGGAGGGTTTTTTTGTTCTTTTTGTGGTACTCGAAGGGCCTTCGCACTGAGCTACATCCTTATCGCATTTAATGTGTTTGCCACGTCGCTCGCGGTGCCGTGAACTGCTTCAGCGATCTCCTGCCCCCAAGCGCTGGGGTTGCAGTCGTGCCCCCACCGCCTTGTGTTTTTTTTGGTTTTTGGGTTTTTTTGCTTTTTGGAGACAGTGTCTCGCTTTGTAGTTCAGGCTGGCCCTGAGCTCACTATGGTGCCCAGGCAAGCCGCCGCGAACTCAGCAATCCTCCTGTCTCTGCCTCCCGAGAGCTGGGATGACAGGCGTGAGCCACCACGTCCGGCATTCCCACCGCCTTGTTTTTGGTGAGGCTGAATTTCCCCTGTCTGGGCTCAGGAGGTTTGTGATTTCCTGCCCCAGCTCCCAGAGGGTCGATGGGTCTCTGCATCTGGACATGTGGGCCTGGTGTGAGGTTGGGCGGGAAGTCCTGCATACCTGCCAGCTGCAGCTACAGAAGTGAGGCGCTGGCTCCAGAGGTAAGAGACCCACAGAGGAGAGGGAGGCGGCCCAGGCGCAGAGGTGCCCGGCGCGGAGTGTTAAGGCTGGACCAGGACCTGGCGCTTCCTGGGGTTTCCTGCGGGCTGGTGCCATGCACTGTGCTCTTGCTGCCCCCAGAGCCGCGCACTCCATCAGTTCCTTGGCAATCACGGCGGAGGCTGCTGGCCTTGGGAGACTAAGAACTGCCATTTCGTAAACCACCAGCTTCCATTTATTAAACTACACCAGCCTCCCTTTTATTTTTCTAAGCAGTTTTAGTAATAGAAATGTACTTATTTCAGGAAAGAAAAAAATTAAGGTTTGTTTGTTTTAAAACGGTCCTGTTTCGTAGTTTAGGCTGGCCCTAAGCTCACTATGTAGCCCAGGCAAGCCTTTTAACTCAGCAATCCTCCTGCCTCTGCCTCCTGAGTTCTGGGATGGCACAGGCATGAACCACCCACACCCAGCACTGTGGTAGGTGGTACTGATGGCTGGTGGGAGTGAGTCACCACGCCCGCTATTGTTGTTTGTGATTATCAGGGATTGAACCTCAGGACCTTTTACTTTCTAGGCAGGCACCGGAACCACTGAGCTAAATCTCCAGCCCTTTGCTGGTTTTTTGAGCAGGGCCTTGCTGCATAGTTCATGCTGGCCTTGAACTCACTATGTAGCCCAGCCAGACTTTAAACTTAGAGATCTCCTGCTTTAGTCGCCCAAATGCTGGGATTACAGGTGTGTGCCACCACTTCTGGCTCTAAATATTATTTGTGGAGCACCTTTTTTTCTTTCTTTCTTTTTTTTTTGTGACAGGGTCTCACTTTGTAATTCAGCCTGGCCCTGAGCTCACTATGTAGCCCAGGCAAGCCTCAAACTCAGCAATCCTCCTGACTCTGCCTCCTGAGTATTGGGATTACAGGTGTGAGCCACCACTCCCGGCACTGTGGTGTGGATCCAGGACCTTGTGCTTTGCAAGGCAGACGCAGGAACCACTGAGCTAAATCCCTGGTCCCCACGATAGGATTTGTAAAGTTTGTTACAATTGAGCCAATACTGTGTAGTCGCTAATGTTTTAGAACATGGTGATTCATTTTCAAATACTGTTTACATACACATTTCAATGAACATAGATCATTGGATCAGGCTCCCATATATTACTTGTTAACTTATTAGGTGTGAAGATTGTTTCTAACTCACCTCTTCTAAATTGTGCTGCATGGTGGTTCATCCTGTGTGCTTAGACTACTGGAATGACGTTTCCGTGAGAAGTACCCAGCTGTGGCTGGCCCCGAGTGGAGCGGGGCTGAAGCTTGGAGCTGGTCTAGGACAGCACGGGGCATAGGCCTGCGGCTCACAGAGCGGAAACTGGGGAGATGCCTGCCCAGCGATGGGACGGGGGTAGCCTGTGTTTTTAACTAAGGTACTTCTGTGGTCTTGCAGCGGAAGAACTGTTGGTCTTTTGTGAATCTGAATCTGACCAGGCTCAGAAAAACCAGTCATAGACTAATAATGCAGATCCACGTAAAATTCTGCATGCTGTGTGTGTTTGGTGGACTCCTGGTTTCTAGGGCATGTAGTTATATTTCTGGGGGAAGAAAGGCTTTTCTCATGGTAACAGTGCTGCCAGAGAAAAGACCTTCAAAGATGTCCAGATATGATATTATTAAATGCTTTTCCATGAAAAAGTTGCGGTTCATCTGAGTTAAGCTCCAGAATGTGGAAACCAGTAGAGCATGGTGGCCCACGCCTATGATCCCAGCACTCTAGAGGCAGAGACTGTGCAGGAGTCGCACAGCCTGTTCTACCCAGTGAGATGCTGTCTCCAAAACAAGTCCCAAGCGTGGGTGGTGGGTGCGCCTGTGTGGCAGAGCTCTTACCCTGGCATGGGCAAGGTTCTGGGCTCCATCTCTGCTAACAATCCAAGCAGACAGCTGGGTGCGGTGCACCAGGGAAATCCCAGCCCTGGCGAGGCCGAGCCAGAAGGGTCACGTTGGAAGCCAGCCTAGGCTTCATAGGGAAAATATGCCTTAGAAACTTTTTTAAGCAAAATCAGATTTTTAAATATTGCCACAAACACTAATGATTAGGATCAAAGCAAGATTAATAGAGGAAAAACCACTAGAAAATACAGCTTTGTTTATATTGCATCCATGAAAAGATACAAAATACTTTCTTAAAATGTTTAGAGCCCAAGTTACAAATTTCTTCAAGTTTGGAGAATATGAGAGAGATGTATAAGTATAGAAAAGTAGAAACTTTAAAAGGAAATCAAAGGAGCACTTCAGAAAGTCCAGTGCCTGGCAGAAAATTCTTGAAGAAAATGAAATGAATCAAGGTATGAAACAATCCAGGTCGTGCATACCTATAAGCCCAGCACTCGAGAGGCTGAGGCAGGAGGGTCACCATGAGTTCAAGGCCAGCCTGGACTACAAAGTTGAGATCCTGTCTCCAAAAAAAAAAAAAGTATGAAACATTTAATCTCAGATTCCCAAGATCTGAAGGACACTTTCACTTTGAAATAATCAAGCACTCAGCAAAATGGTTGTATAAAAAAACACAGGGAAGGAGATTTTGTTTCATAATACGAAAAATTAGGGCCCCCAAAATATACAGTTTAGGGAACTAAGATGAGTTGGGAATCCAGATAGCATCAAGTGTCTTGAAAGCATGGGAAGCTAGGCAATAAACTGAGGACATCCAAGTTTTTCATGAAAAGCATTTCTTTCTGGGGCGTAGGTTGAGACAGGGCCTCTCGCTCTGTAGTTCAGGCTAGCCTTGTGGTCAGGCAATTCTGCCTCAGTTTCTCATGTGCTGGGATTACAGATATGTGCCACCATGCCCGGCTATGAAGGAACTTTTTTCCCCTGGTACTAGGGACTCAACTCAGGACTTTGTCCCTGCAAGGCAGGTGCAGTACTACTGAGCTAAATCCTTGGCTATGAAAAGCACTTTTTTTGTTTGTTTCAGACAGAGTATCACCTTATAGTTCATGCTGGCCCTGAGCTCACTATGTAGCCCAGGCAAGCCTCAAACTCAGCAATCCTCCTGTCTCTCCCTCCCGAGTGCTGTGAATACAGCCGTGAGCCACCATGCTGGCATTGTGGTGTGTGGTGTGTGGTATTGATTGCCGATATTGTTGTATGCCGATATTGTTGTATGGTTACCAGGGATCGAACCAGGGATCTTGTGTTTGCCAGGCAGGCACCAGAACCACTGAGTTAAATCTCCAGCCCCAAAATGCATTTCTTACTTTTTTTTTTTTTTTTTTTGAGACAGGGCCTCACTTTGCAGTTCAGGCTGGCCCTGAGCTCACTATGTAGTCCAGACGAGCCTCAAACGCAGCAATCCTCCTGCCTCTGCCTCCCGAGTGCTGGAATTTCAGGTGTGAGCCACCACACCAGCATTGTGATGTGTGGTACTGATTACTGGTGGGCATGAGTCACCACACCCAGTATGTGCTTACCAGGGGTGGAATTCAGGACCCTGCCCTTGCTAGGTGGACGCCCCAGAACCACTGAACTAAATCCTTGGCCCATGTCAGATTTTTTTTTTTTTTCTTTTTGAGACAGGGTCTTACATTGTAGTTCAGGCTGGCCCTGAGCTCACTATGATGCCCAGGCAAGCCACCGTGAACTCAGCAATCCTGTCTCTGCCTCCCGAGTGCTGGGATTATAGGAGTGAGCCACCACGTCCGGCATTGTGGTATGCGGTGTTGAGTGCATTATATGTGGTTACCGGGGATCGAACTCAGGTCCTTGCACTTGCAAGGCAGGCGCCGGAACCACTGAGCTAACCCTCCGGCCCCATGTCAGATATTTTTAGATGAAAAGACTCACTTGGTAAGCTGTGGTGGTGTACCTCTGTAATCCCAGTGGTCTGAGGCTGAGGCAGGAGGATTCCAAGTCTGAACCCAACCTAAGCAATTTAGTGACCGAAACTCAACTCAAAAATGATGGGGATGCAGCTTAGTGTGAAAAGGCCTGGGTTAACTGTTAGCAGCAAAAACAAAACAAAACTGACAGAAAGCAAGCAACACCCTGCCCCCGAGTTCAGTGTGCTCATTGGAGAGAAGCTCCCAAATCTCCTACTTATTTGTTCTGAGGCAGAATCTCACTATGTAGCCCAGGTTGGCCTCAAACTCCCTGCCTTCCTCCTGCCTTCACCTCCCTAGTGCTAGGAGTGCAGGTGTGCAGGACCTCGCCTTGCTTTTTTTTGTTTTGTTTTGTTTTTTGTTTTTTGTTTGTTTGTTTTGAGACAGGGTCTCGCTTTGTAGTTCAGGCTAGCTCTGAGCTCACTATGTAGCCCAGGCAAGCCTCGAACTCAGCAATCCTCCTGTCTCTGCCTTCCGAGTGCTGGGACTACAGGCGTGAGCCACCAGGCCCTGCTTTTTTTTTTTTTAATATCAGGAAGTGAATTTGTGACTTTGTGCTTATGAGGCAGATGCCAGAGGGCAGGGGTGGCATCCAGGGGAAGGGAACATAACTAGAACCTTTACATTAGATTCTAGTCTCCTGTGAGTTGATGGTACACAGCGAAATAATAATAAGTAGGCAGAAATGAGGTTCAGAGAGGCTGAGTTTGGGCCTCATCCATGCTACTCTGGGTAGCAAAAGACCCCAGGCCCCAGCCCGCCACACCTTTTATTCAGCACCTCAGCGCCTCTAGGGTAGCAGAATGTAACAGACCCCGTGGGCAGGGCAGACACCTCCAGTAGTCCTAGAGACAGTATAAGATGAAGATCCCACAGGGCAGGGCAGACACAGGCAATGGAGTAGTTCCACCTTGAAGCATCACAGCGTGTGGGACCACCGGAGTCTTTGTTAGCAGAGGTGAAGGTGAGTTGAGTCCAGAGTCCATCTGCACCAGTAAGGCCTGATCCAATGTGACCTTCCAATTATTTCTCCCAAAACATGTTCCCAACAGGCAGGTGCCCTTTTTTTTTTTTTTTTTTTTTTTTTTTTTTTTTT